>JAUCBJ010001902.1:0-48164 GCA_032718475.1 Nemertoderma westbladi | reverse complement strand
GATAATTTACGAGCTTCCCACAAACAGCAGGATTCTCGATTCAGGGATTGAGTACAGCCTGACAGTACCGGTACACATGGTACATGCAGACAACCCCAATGTATTGCAAAATTTGTCAGAAACCCAGCTGATTTATCCTACAGTAATAATAATTTAACGCATTTTAAATTTGGATAAATAAATTTATTATAACTGCAATAACAGTTACACTGATGCTGCACGAAGGCCCCACGCAAATTCTACTTGGAAAATTTTCAAACTTTTGCCAAACAACATGACGTGTACCAAGTTTGGATAGATTTCATCAAGGATTGGCCGAGTTATTAACGTTTAAAATAAAATACTGAAAAAAAAAACGCGACAGAACGACAGGTTGATTAATGGTACCCCTACGCTAAGGCTCGCCCCACAGGTACGGTACTGATGGGAATCTCCTGTAAATTACAATTGCAGTTTATTCCCCCTCCCCCATCAATCATACCCTTTACCTTTTCTTCCCGATACCCGTTGTCTCTCCCTATTCTCTCCCATTTCCTTTATTTCTACTTCCTCATCTCCCATTTATTCATTATTATATATTTATATAAGATATTCCTAACATTTCATTCATAAGATACATCATATATCGACCACACAACTACTTTACAATCATGGGCTCTGGTTTCTTCTGCAGTAAAAGTTAAAAGGCCAATACGGACTGCCATACAGCAGCACAGGATCTACTGATGCACGAAATAAACTTACCTTTTGTTTTCATGTTTATTTCCCTTGATACTGTAGTTTATTTAACCATATTAAACCCGGGGGGGGGGGGGGGGGGTCAATATGACCCCCGTGGTTTTTTTATTATAATTCTGAAACAAACGCAGTTGGGAATCTGAAATTTTATGACTTTTCCTAAAAATCTATTGTCTTCCTTGTAGTGAAAACCGTTTTCAAAAATATTGGGTACTTTTCGAGTTATAGCTCAATTTTTTAACCCTACTTTTGGCACTTTTTTGATACGTTTTTTGAAAATTACATTTCATTAAATATGAATTGTAACATCTCTATTTTTGATTTACACCGGTTTTTTGGTGTTAGAAATTGGATGGAATTCATATAAATTGATTTAGAAATTTCAAACATGTTTTTTTCGGTGGGTGCCAAATTTTGGTGCCAGCACCAAATTTTGAAATATGTCAATTTTGTAAATTGATTGTTTGAAACTTGTTTTTTACACAATTGAGGTTTTTTGGGGTTTTGGATATAAAATATAAATAAATAAATAATAAATAAATAAATATAAAATATATACGAGTTGCACCAAGCGTATCAAACTTGTATGTTTCGGTGCTGTGTGCAAATTTTGGTGCTAGCACGAAATTTTGAAAATCCATTCAATAGATAAAATTGCTTGTGACAATTTATTTCTTGCGTTTAAGAGGTTTATGGCTGTTCTGAATTCAATGGAATATATAATTATCGAACTAGACATCTCAAACTTGTATTTATCGGATGTGGGTGCAAAATGTGGTGCTAGCACCAAATTTTGAAAACCATCAAATATATAAATTGATTGTGTCACCTTGTTTCTTGCGTTATACGGGTTGGTGATGGTTCAAATTCAATGGAATCAGTAAAAATTTCATAAGAGCTCTCAAACTTGTATTTTTCGCCGGTGGGTGAAAATTGTTGTGCCAGCACCAAATTTTGGAAAATATATGCAAATTGATCAGTAGATAGTATCACCTTGTTTCTTGCGTTATACGGGTTTATGAGGGTCCTGAATCCGATGGAATCAATAAAAACAGCACTGGACATCGCAAACTTGTACTTTTTGGTGAAGGGTACGAAATTTGGTGCTAGCACCAAAATTTGCCAAATCACGCCGAAAAATACAAGTAGCAATGATCTGGCATATTAGAAATGTATTCCATTAGAATCAGCGCCCTCGAAAACCTGAAAATGTGAATTTATAACATCGTATAAGTGAATTAAAAATTTTATGTTCTAACTGAAAAGTGCTGGTTACTTGTTTTTTTCATTTTTTTCCTACGCAGAGAGGACAGCCATTTAAAGTAATCATATCCTTTTTAAATATTTTCCAATGTATTTTGCACCCCAGAAAACCTGTATTGAAAAACAATTAGCCGAAAAATGTAACTTTCAAATTTTGTGAAAATTGTGCACGTTACTTGTAATTTTGGTGCTGCAATATAACCACCCCAGTACATTTTTTCGAAAATTTTTTTTTCGGTCGGATCCAGTATACCTCAGAATGACTAATTATACCTCAGAATGACTAATTATACCTCAGAATGACTAATTATACCTCAGAATGACTAATTATACCTCAGAATGACTAATTATACCTCAGAATGACTAATTATACCTCAGAATGACTAATTATACCTCAGAATGACTAATTATACCCCAGAATGACTAATTATACCTCAGAATGACTAATTATACCTCATAATGACTAATTATACCTCAGAATGACTAATTATACCTCAGAATGACTAATTATACCTCAGAATGACTAATTATACCTCAGAATGACTAATTATACCTCAGAATGACTAATTATACCTCAGAATGACTAATTATACCTCAGAATGACTAATTATACCTCAGAATGACTAATTATACCTCAGAATGACTAATTATACCTCAGAATGACTAATTATACCTCAGAATGACTAATTATACCTCAGAATGACTAATTATACCTCAGAATGACTAATTATACCTCAGAATGACTAATTATACCTCATAATGACTAATTATACCTCAGAATGACTAATTATACCTCAGAATGACTAATTATACCTCAGAAGGACTAATTATACCTCAGAATGACTAATTATACCTCAGAATGACTAATTATACCTCAGAATGACTAATTATACCTCAGAATGACTAATTATACCTCAGAATGACTAATTATACCTCAGAATGACTAATTATACCTCAGATTGACTAATTATACCTCAGAATGACTAATTATACCTCAGATTGACTAATTATACCTCAGAATGACTAATTACACCTCAGAATGACTAATTATACCTCAGAATGACTAATTATACCTCAGAATGACTAATTATACCGCAGAATGACTAATTATACCTCAGAATGACTAATTATACCTCAGAATGACTAATTATACCTCAGAATGACTAATTATACCTCAGATTGACTAATTATACCTCAGAATGACTAATTACACCTCAGAATGACTAATTATACCTCAGAATGACTAATTATACCTCAGAATGACTAATTATACCGCAGAATGACTAATTATACCTCAGAATGACTAATTATACCTCAGAATTTAAATTTTTAATTACGATTCCTCCGGGATTTCTTATTCCTCGAAATTTTTTTGTTTGATTTGTTTTTTCTGCTTTTGCTCAAAAGTATTGGTCCGAATTTAATGTGTGGCCACTACATCCAGATGCGTTAAATTCACTAATTCACTATTCGTTTGTCCGACAACCGAATTGTGAAATATGGGGAGACAATAGCAAAGCACGCGGATTTTATATTACTGGAAACTGGGTCAATCAATCTACTTCAGTAAATAAAAATTTGGCAGCAGCAGTTAATGCCTTTTCAAAGTAGTACCAGGTTCAAGCGCTAATAAAGGTCACGTGTATGATACCGGTAGGTGATATTCATTAACAAACTGTCAATATCTACTGATATATTATTAAGTAATTAAACAGGACTAAGGATGATCCAACTCTATAGCAAATGGAGCGGAAAAAATGAATTCACCACCAGCGGGGATCGAACCCGCGTCTCCCGATAAACGTTCAGGTATGCTAACCACTACGCTATAGAGTTGGATCATCCTTAGTCCTGTTTAATTTCTTAATAATTTATACAATCTATGGATGTTAAACACATATACAATCTACTGATATATTTTAAATGGTTTCGGGACATGTATAGTATATATATAGTATCACACCCGTGGTAAAATGACGTGGGGGTATAGGCCTACATGAGACTTTTTGCTGTTATATTTCACTTTGCAGTTTATTCCATGTCAAATGTTCCACAGGGTCAGAGCTTCCACACATTATGTTAACAATTTCGTGCCGAGACGTGCACCACAATATGAGTCAAAGCTTTCACAAAGTTGGTCAAACTCTACTAATCTAGAACTTTATTTTCAATTATGGCTAGCAACATCAAGCTCTTGGCGGCAGACTGGGTAACTGCAATCGATTAAAGACCTCACAAAAACTCAGTCTGAAGTCCAGAATATATGTACCAGGTTTCAATCAGGAAGAAAGGATTATAAACAATAATATGAAATGGATGAAGTTTCCATTTCAGGCATTTCTAAAGTGTTTTAATTTCAGCCCTCTAGCGGTAAACTGGGGAACTGAAGAGGGATTACAGTCACAACAAAGACCCAGCCTACAGCTACGGTTGGTTTAAGGTCTCGCATCTACCAAGTTTCAGCTTGAGCTGATAACAAATAACTAAATGATAGAAGGATTTTCACTTTCAGACATGCGCCACCCTAGCGGCAGACTTGAGAACTGCAGAAGAATCACTTTCCTCAAAAACACGCAGCATCTGGTCTGGTACACTTTATATTCCAAGATTCAGCTTAAACAGGTTAAGATCAAGGAAATGGGGAAGGTTATCACTTGCATCCATTTCGACATCTAGCGGCAGATTGGAGATCTGCAAACCGGTTATCGATCCTACAAAGATACTGTACAATTCTAGCACATAGCCGACACGTTTCATCGTGAACGGATCATAAGTAACGGAATGGGTCAAGGATTTCACTTTTCAGATATTTCGCCCTCTAGTGGCAGACTAGAGAACTGTTGACGGATTAGCCCACTTTGAATAAGACAGCTAATGGTCTAGTACAAATCTGCCAAGTTTCAGCTTGAACGGATTTAAAGTAAGAAAATGTAAACAATTTAATGAGCATGTTAATATCGAACCGACGACGCAGACAACAACTATTGCCATTATTAGTATTACGAATTAGCCATTATTACGAATTAGTATTTGTGCAGGTTAAAAGAAAGAAGTAAAGCGATAAAAGAAAAATATGAATTCTCAAGGAAAATTCAAATACAATTTCCACTGAAAAGTGAAAACCTTGTTAATCTCCACAGGGTAACAAACGATTCGGCCTAAGACGTTTTGGCCCAATGAGTGAAATATAAGACTTTCTGATCGGACAATTTGGCCCAAAGATCCACTTACTACTGTACCTTAAATTTAGTCAAATATAGTTTAGTCTACGCAATTTAATAATATAAGATTATGCATAATATCCAGTCATTATTTTAAGGGGAAGGGGGAGGGGGGGGGGGGTAACCCCCCCCCCCCCCCCTTCTCAAAAAAATTTCATAAATTTGTTTTTTATTGCATCTACAGCAGAATTTAATGGGGTTTTCAAATCCGAATACGGCTTAGAGAGATCTCTTTTACTTCTCGAGTTATCGTTGAATATCTGTCTGCCAATCTGTCTGTCAAAATGTAAGATAGACTGACAGGCAACCGACAGACGGACAGACTACATTCCACCAAATACTTAAACTGACATCGGAAATGAAATCTCAGAGACCCCGAAAACCCCCAGAAATATAATTTTAACTTGGTGGTGTAATTCCTAAAATTAATTATCTTTGCCCTAGTGTTCTATCCCTTTCACGGCGACAAAATGTCATATATTTTCTTATAGAATATAGGCTTAGCTTTTCTGCAGTATAATACCGGTATCATTTAGTGTATGGTGGTTAGGCTTAGGGTTAGGCTGCGAGACATACCTGTATGTTGAGCAGATTTAATATATTTGTTTTCACACAAAAATACTACTCCTCCGCTATTTCTTAACCGTTTTTTTTCAATGTTTGCTTCATATGAAAGGTAATTTCATAGGCTTCAATAAATTTCACGCACTTTTCTTAATTTAATAATATTTTCCCATTTTCTTATGAAAAATTACAAAAAAAACATGGGTTTATTCAGTTTTTAAAAATTTTTTAATTTTTTTTTTTAATTGCCAATTATCAGAAATGGAATTAACGAAAATAAAAAAAGGGGGTGAAAAAGTTAGTGTACATGCTGGGCTCTAACTGCTTAGGACAACGAATCTCTGGATGGCACATTCACAAAAATGCTACGCCGGGTTTACTGTGTCAAGTACAATGCACACAACTCCAACCAGACACTATGTAACATTGGAGATGTCTCATTGGTTCCCCCAAGCTTGACCCTAGAACAAAGCCGCTTCCGCTTTGCAGGACATTGCTTTCGCCATGAGGACCAGTTATTTCGTTATTCGCTTCGTTGTATTTATAAATAATAACTAATGCAATACCATAATTGATGTCCAATTATTGTCAATGTTACCAGAACACCACATGCATAATGTTAATTTTATTTTGAAATAATGGTAAATAAACAGCCTTTTCATAAAATATATTTCATCAAGAGTTTGTATGTTATGGTGAAATAATTCGAATTTTAAGGAATAATTATTATCATATAAAACAACTTGACCTTTTCAGTTAGAGTCATGGGCCGAAACGTCGAGGCCGAATCGTCGTGCCAAATCGCCCGGGCCGAATCGTCCAGGCCGGAACGTCTGTATACCTTCATGATGGGGGATGTTTTCACGAATGGGTTATTTTTCTCATCACCCTCCCCCACACACGTTTGTTTCAAAGTATCGTACAGCTATAAATGTTTTGATCCCTCCGAGATGCCACAGTTTATGCACGCTTTAGTCGCGCACAACAGTCAATAGAAACACTCGAGTAGAGTGCTCTTTGCGGTTGTATAACGTGTAGGGGTTGATGAATGCCTGTTTACAATAAAATTGAATCATACAGATTGCGCGTCGGCCTTTATTCTATTCAACGCATTGTGACGGTGTCTCATTAGGAGGAAGAGAAAGTGTGGCACGCGTCTCTTTGTCTGGATGCCGCCGTCACACCTGTGTTCCGGGTGAGTTACCACCGGATACCCTGATTATATTCTTAACTCGGCCCATTATTTCCCCTGCCGGTGAGCCAACAATGTAGGACAACAAAGAAACTCACTCGTCCAACACTGCCCGCAATTCGAGTAGTTTTTGCTTTGCTAGCTCGCAATCAGGTTCTTTGTGTCGTCACTCATTGAATTGCATAAATTATTTAATTATTTATCGCATCAGGTAAATATTGTGGTTATGAATTCGAAATGGATAGCGATGCTGAGCTGAGACTTTGTGGGGGGACGCAGATCCCATCTCAGCTCAGTGAATAAAAATATCGCCTCAATCTTAAATTATCAATTTAGGGGAACTGAAACAATAAGCTAAATTCAATATACTGTAGCACAGGTTACATTTTCATTTTTGGGAGTAATCAGCTGTATTTTTCTAAGGGAGAAGCATGAATTACGATTGCGCCCAGAGTCTCCTGCTATCTGTTGTTTGTTTTTTTTTATTTGTTTTTTGTTTTAGTTAGAAAACACTGCCACTGTAACCTATTCGTTTTCTTTAATGTTTTAAATTCAATTCAAAAATAAACTTTTTAAATTAAAATAATTTAAAAAATTATAAAATATCTTATTAAAAAAGGTAAAATCAATTAAACCCACTAAACACACAGTGTTTGCAGTTATTTTGCACCACTAACTCAAAATCTTAGGCTCGGTTTTGTTAGATCAGATCAGCCTAGTGGCAGTATGACCTACCAATAAGATATTAGTACTACCAATATACTGAACCCAGGTGACAGCACCGAACCATCTTATTCACTTATTTCCATGCGGAATGAAAAGTTAAACCTCGAAGGGAGAAATCACGCAACGTACAGCAAATCTGCAACCCATCTCAGACTCCGCGAATAGTTAGACAGTTATCACAGTACATCGGTTTCTGACAATTATGGACAAATATGGTCTGACCCACACACCAATAAACACCCGCCACGAACCCATTTGAAAAACGGCCATATAATTATAACTGTTAGTTGATGACTCGCAGTTTCTACTCCTCTCCGCAGTAGTTCTGACTCGCCCCACACAACTTACTCGCACTAATAATATTGCAGCATTGTATTATGCAACGCAGCAGAGCAGTACCCGGTGAACGCCGCAACATGACTATTTAAACAGTACAGTTGTTGTTGCAATGTTTGATTAGAGAAGAATAATTATTTTTAGTCGGAAATAAATTTGTTGCTTTAAAATCTATACATTTCCTATTAGTGGCCCAATCGAACTACAGCCGGGCCAAATTGCTTAGATTGTTAGCGAATATACAAAGAATCCATTAAGTCATTAGTATTAGCCAATAAGACTATTTCGTATTGTCAGCACACCTACCTGGAAAGCGTTTAAAGAAGTACAAGCTACTTACTACTGTAGAGATTACATTAGCATGTTGCCTAATTTGGCCACAGTAAACAATCTGGCGAATTGACGTGTCCGTTAGCCAATTGTTGCATTTGTTGCGATGGGAGGGGAGGGGAGTGGAGGGGTTTGGGGGTTGTATGGATGGGAGGGGAGGGTAGTGGAGGGGTTTGGGGGTTGTATGGATGGGTGGGAATGATCCACAATTCTCTATCTCACAATACCAATAAAATCGTATCAAAACTGCATAAATTTTTTATTGGTAATTAAATAGTAATACTATACACCATGTCCCAGAATAGTGTCGTAATTCAGTGACACGCCCCCCCCCCCCCCCCCCCCCCCCTAATTTTTCTACAAATCTTAATGGGATTGCATGAAATTTGAAACAGAGATAGTTTCACCTCCCGACCACTGACTGGGTGAGCCAGAATTTTTATTTTTGCTTTCAATCTTTAGCTACAAGAGTTTAAAAAAAGTGTCTCCGACAATATTACACCAGTTACACCGCAGGTATTCTTCTACCTTATAGCTGTTTGTTGGTACCAATGGAAAGATGGCCCTGCAAGGATTCCAAATATGTAACACAATTTGAATTCCATTGAAAAATAGCTGAGTTATGGGCCATCAAATGTTGCATGGTTTTGCAGCTGCGCGGGGCTATTTCATTCTATTAAATAAATACATCATCTTTCGCGAGATTATCCGCATCTTGAGGGCCCGTGTCCTTTACGAGGCTTCTCAGCTCTTAGGAAAGCCTGCAGAATAATCTGCATAATAAGCATTTGATAGGGCTGAAAAGCACAAGATTGTGCACAGAATGGTCGTTACGGCGAAAGCAATGTCCTGCAAAGCGGAGGCGGCTTTGTACAAGTGTCAAGCTTGGGGGAACCAATGAGACACCTCCAATGTTATATAGTGTCTGGTTGGAGATGTGTGCTGTGCATTGCACTTGACACAGTGAATTAAAGTCAATAGAACGGGTTTATTTTTGCTGGTAATCAGCTGTAATTTGTGTAAATTTTCCCCGATAGAGGGTAACAATTTGATTACGTCAAGAGTACCCCTCTATATGCTTTAGCTTTTTTCTTAAAAACTACTAACTAACTAACTAACTAACTACTACAGTATAAATGCCTAAGGCATACTGGAACAAAGATTTAATCCGTAATTGCACGTAATATGTCTAAGGCTTTCATGCCCCATTGCGGTGGTTTAGAAAAGATTAATCTATACCCTACAGACAGGCCTTACACAATATATCGGATTTAAGGAAACAATTTCAAAGCTTCAGTGGTTTAGGATGACATGACAAGGCGTTACGTAAAGTGGTTTACGGGCACACACACATTATTTTACCCTCTACTCTAGCCATAATCTTATAGAGATTTTAAAGAATTTAAGGTAAACCAACCTTTGTTCTTCTCATAAAGGTTCATTAAAAGGTAATCCTTCTTCACGCCGGTATTCTGGGGCTCCATTCACCCTCACTTACTACAAGGTCTCTATTGCTGGCCCACGGATTGGACTCAACTAAGAAACTTACATTGGCAAATAATTAATCGACCAATGAGATTCCTGCATAATTGAGTTGGCCCTTACATCAACCAATGAGAGCGCGTCTCTTCATAATCCTGATAAAAGGTATAACTTGATGTCTTCAACAGAATTAAACAGAGAATCATTGAAAACAAAATACTTTGATTAAAAAAAAAACCTAATAACGATTAATTTATACGTAAATATTTTATATTATACAATTACGTGGTGACATGGCCGAATCTTGGTCGTTCGCTGTACAACCTCATTCCAGTATTCCAACTATGAACTTTCCTGGTTCGAATCCGGTTGAAGATAATCATATAAAACGACGAGCCAAGAGGAGATTGGAGTCTCCGTTGCCACCTGGACAGCGTCGCGCGGCTAACCAACGCGAACGGAAACGCATGAGGGGAATAAACGAGGCCTTTATTTCCCTCAAACATAGAATCCCTCTACTCGATTCGGAGATAAATCTATCAAAGGCCAAAACATTAAAAGTCACAATAACTTACATCAATTTCCTCAAAGAGTTAATTGATAGACAAATTCTTCAGGATTCTGTTAGTCAAGGTGGGTTTATTTATTTGTAGATAAACGCGAAAAAGATAAACTCATCTGACCCGTACAATTTTGCCATGAAAAATTTATTAAAAAAATTGCAAATCAAAACTTAGAAATTATTTATTTAATATTCTTATTGTTTCAGATGTTAATCAAAATATAAAAAGCTTCTGTTACGAATCAGTTCCGACAATACGGAGAGAAGCCGACAAAGATGACGATCGACTTCTAAGGAATATTATTCGAGATTCACAAATTACATTCGGTAATAAACTTGAGCTCGAAGACGTAAACTTATAATAATTATTTATTTATTAAAGGCCCCCTAACTCATTTCATTACAGTATATAAATATCATAAAGGGTAAATTTGTTATTAAATATTATTTATATTTGATTTTCTATCCCGCCGGGAGAAAAACAGATCCACTGAAATATAGTATACCTGTACATATTATAATTGACCTTTTTTTAGGGGAAAACGGATGTAGTTTTGTGATTGTCTGTTACCACAGTTCATGACTATCTACTAACGTGATCATTTTGTGGAATAAAGTAAATGAAAGGGCAGATAGGGGGGGGGGGGGGGGGGGGGGGGGGGGAACTGGACACAATAAAAATTAATCCCTCTCCAGGGGAAATTCGACGCAAATAACAGCTGATTAGGCCTACTCTCAAAAATAAAACTATAACCTGTTCTATTGTGATTAGTTTATTGTATTGGTTAAAATAACGTGCCACTGTAACCTGCTCCTTTCCCTAAATAGAGAATTTAACATTGAGGCGGGATATTAATTCGCCAAGGCGGGTTTTGCGTCCAGAAAGCCAGCTGTCTCTGAAAGGGTGTAAATGTTTGTCATAATATGCATCGGTGCATAGGCCTATATGCATCTGCATACGTGCATAAATGAATTTACATAGGTGCACATATACTTTTGCTGTGCATATGTATTTGCATATAAGCACGTGTTGCATATGCATGCACGTTTACACCTATACGCCCAAAATGAAAGTCAAGATGGTTAAAGTCAGCTGAAAGTCCTGCTTAAAACTTGCTTGGTAATAAAATTATAAGAATATGGCGTGAAATTAATTATTGCATTGCAAATATGTAATCTAAAATTTCACAAATACTACATTTTGAGATTATACTTTACTATTATGTGTGCGGGTGTTGGTTCTATGTAGTCTACTTACTATACTGTACTTGGTAAGCATCATATAGTAAAACTACGAAGTAATACATTCCCAGAATGAAATAATTATATTAACTTAAAATATTACAGAAGCCCGGCCTATTATATAAATAAGCCTACAGTTTCCCCATTGTCAGGTATTCAATGGTCTCCGGTATCGTATACTATCCCTTTAAAGTTGGTCTACTGTATATATGTTTATGTTATAGCCGGTTGTCCACGGGTACGGTACGTTTTCCCTGTGTTGGTTGCCTGAAAAGTAGATCTGGTATGACCTCGTCTTTACTTCGCCAGCAGTGCCCACTGAATCTTAATCTGCGTTCACGGTGGGTGGTTGATACAGGTGGTATTGTACCATAAAGCTCGGCGTTTGTCATGTGTTGTCTCCAGATGATGTTTAGGGCTGCCCTTAGTAGTCTTGTGTAGCAACCATCAATTCAGTGTTCAAGTGATTTCGTCAGTGTCCAGGTCTCACCCACATATAAAAGTAGGGCCTACACTTTCCACTGTGGCTCGAAAGAACTTAGTCTTCAGGTGCCTGGAGAGATCTGATTTCAAGATGGTATCCATTTTTGATAGAGCTACCCAAGCTTTTGCTTTCCTAACTTCTATGTCTTTTTTGCTATCCATGACCCAAGGTACCGGAAGTCGCCAACCTTCCTTAGTTAATTATTATAGATTGTTGTCAAGTTTCCATCAACATTTTAAAAGTCATGAATTCGTTCTTGGTAGCATTTATATGCAATCCATAACGTTATGTTACAGTGTCAGGTTATTATAACGAAAACAATAAACTAAAGTCACTTGTACCGGTTATAGATCAATTTTTTGGGGGTAATCAGCTGTTATTTGCGTCGATTTCCCCCCCTGGAGAGGATGAATTTTGATTGCGAATTTTTGCGGGTTATGAATTTTTAAGTACTGGAAGAGCTTCGCAAACTTACAAAAATGAGGGAAAATACAGTATTAAGATGTAGATAAATTTATGTTAGCTTACCTTTGCATTTTTCTTTAATTTTAATTCTAATTGCCACAGTATATTATTTAACCATAAAAATTACAGTAATCCGGCTTGTATTGCGTGGCCATAAACGAATACAATGTGCGGTCGCTTGCTTTGTGGGGCCTTTTCGCGATGTAATGTTAGTTAGCAAAGAAGCTCTATTTGTCACAAGGAAGCAGTACACCCAATGCCTGCAGTTTATCTGATATTCTCCAGTTAACCAACCAAATCACCCAATTAAATATACTCTGAAGGATTGTTGTGGGGCTTTCCTGACCCATTGTATTGGTTTCAGACCAGATTTGCATAAATTAAATTAAATAGCTATAAGCACCCTTATAAATACCGGTATGTCGCTGCAGCCAGTATTAGAACCTTGGGGGTTTCGACAACACGACATTCATATACAGTAAGATAGATTTATACTGGCACACGGTCGCATACCTGATGTTTTCGTTGAAAAAGCACAACGTATTAAGTAAGTCGACCTTTTGTTGATAACGTAAAGGGACATTATTAAGATTCATTAGAGTTAATCCTTCAATCATAATGTGTCTGTGAGTGGGCGCCGTATACTGACTCTCGGGGGCACCTTATAATGAATGACTCGCACTAGTGCTGACCAGTGACCACTAACACAATGCTGAACCCGATTAATTTAACTTAACCCAATGAGTGGTAGGCCTATAGCTGCTGACGAATGAAATTTCTGGTCCCAAAATTAAATGTGAATAACAGTTACCGGTACCATGACATACTACACAGTATAGATAGATAGCAATGCAGTTTACTAAAGATCTTGTATGCAAGACAGTAGCTCGCCACACACACACCAAGATCATACCTGTCCCTATTCACTATTCAGCTATTTACAGCGATTCAGTATTTGCGTCAAGTTTTCACAATGTAACTGCAGAGCAGAACAGTGTTTAAAAAAATTTCCGCTCCATTTTATATTTTATTACTGTATGAACCAATGAACCGGTATAATGTAGGATAAGCCCATGATGAAAAGAGTTTTTAACCTATTTGTGCTTACCCTTACACCGTGCTTACACTTGTCCTACTGTACTCCTTGAACAAAAATGCGCCACATAAAAAGTATTTATGAAGAGTGAGGGTATTGAGCAAGGTGTACTAAATAACAGGTCATGCAGCGAGAATTGGCCTCCAATTATTGGAGGCTGAACATTTTTATTAAAGTGGGAGGGTGTACCTACGATTTTAAATCACACAAGATTATTAAAATTACCCATATTGGGGTTTTCGTAGTCGGTGATTCCATTTCCGATGTCAGTATTTATTTTTGACGGAATTTAGAATGTCTGTTTGTCTGTCTGTATGAGTGAGAAAAAATAAGGAAGATCACCACATAGCTAAAAAATGCTAAAATATTTTTATAGGGGTTTTCCTGGTCGGTGAGTACATTTCCAATGTCAATTTTCATGTTTGAAGGAATCTGGACTGTCTGTCTGTATGTCTGTTTGTTTGTCTGTATGTCTGTCAAAAAATAAAGAAGTTTACCACATATCTAAAATGTTCACTATAGCGGTTTTCCTAGTCGGTGATTTCATTTCCAATATCAGTTTTCATGTTTGACGGAATCTGGACTGTCTGTATGTCTGTTTGTTTGTCTGTATGTGTCTGTCAATATGTAATATCATTAGAGTTATTATAACTGCTTCAAAAAATCGATTGAATTTACTACTATTAATACTAAAACTATAATAAAATAATACATATAAATTTAAAGCACAAGTTATATTCAGTTTAAGTAGAAAACAATTACTGCAGCTTTTTTATTTTTGAAGGCACTTTCACATTCGATATTTTTCGTAAGGGGGTGGAGAATTTGCAAAAATTACTAAACAATATGTTAGAAATTTTTCGCAACAGGGAATCAGGGAATTGGGAATCTCTTGAATATGTATTTGAAATTTTTGTTAAAGCACCAATCAGACTCTTTCGGCAAAATTTAGTAATGGAACTGCGATAAAATTTCGTGCATAAATAACAATAAAAAAATCCTATCTTGTATTGCGGAAAAGATTTTGCAATATACCCAGCCATATAAACAATGGATAAACTCTCGACTGAGCTATGTAGATGAGCTGGAGTAACATCGCTCAAACAAGCAATAATGGTATCGTCGGCATCTGTCAATTCAATATTGCATGAACCGCAATTATGGCCCTGTTCACCAAGATCAATATTCAAATCCAATCTCAGGTATAAGCTAGCTGAGTCAATACGGTGCGTCTCTACAAATTGTTGAACAGCTAGATAATAATTTCCCCCATGCGATTGCCGTATATGACCAAAATATCCTTCCAAATCATCGTCTTGGAAGAAATTAAGACAGACATATTTGTGCCTTACTGGGAGATCAGTGGTGAGTAGGAATTCTGCGAGTTCTATCATTCCTTTACAAGTTTCAACTAACCCGAGGGATGTTTGCCTGGTAAGGCATTTAAACCGCTTGTTAGAAATGCGTTTTTGTTGCTTGGATATTCGGGTTGTTCTGCCAGGAATAACATTTTGCAATGAACACCTTCCCACTAATCGCCGCTTGGCTGGAGGTTTACAGACTCTGGGTTTAACAACTTTATGAGTAATAACCCGCGGTTTGCTACCCATAAATCCAAATAATACAGACATTTTCGATAAAAATAAAAGACTTGGATGGTCTACCCTATCAATAACTTTACGATCTAAATCGTTGAAGCGAATTGCCTCGAAAGTTGTTTTAACATTAACAACCTTCCACCACTTTAGAACAATTTCTATAAATAAAGCAGTATCCGCGGTGGTAGAAGATAGACTGAGAATACGCAGCGCAGCTACTGTCTTCTCGTTGAATACACGCAGGCACAGTTTGACATTTTGTCGCTGTATTGAAGTCGGCCAAACCGAATCGTGATTAAGTTTTGTAAGTTTCAACAAGTTGGTTTTCTCAGCATTAAATAGTAGAACAATATCTGACCAACAGGCACATCGAGTTGTTTTTGAAACATCATCAGGATCAAAAAATTCAAGTTTCTGTAATTTTTCCGTTATCCAGTTATTTCTAATCAATTTAAGGAGATGCACGGTATCCTTCAGGTGTAATAACGGGGTTGGCGGGGATCGTCCAACCGGAATAGGAAAATCGTGCGCAAACTTACGATTCACATTAGTGTTGTCAGTAATAGTTGCCAATACAATACCCCCAAATTCTTCGATCGAATTAATGGCATTCTTTACAACGGTCACTTGGAATGCAGAATCTAGCGAATTAATTGGTATCATTTTTACAACAAACTTGATGTTCGTGAACTTCAAGTTCACCATGAGACACAAAAGAGTCTTCGCCATTTCGTCGGGTTTGTCAAGAGCCTTGCCGTAAACCTCTCCACTGTGGTAGGTCAATTGTTCACTAACATAGACTTCATCGATTAATATAATTGAGTACTTTGATCGAGGTTGAAGTTTCGCTAACATTGATTTAATGTAATCGTTTTGAGGGACATTGCTCACCATAGAAGTTAGCGCTTGCAGGGTGCGTATTGACGGCAGTTGTAGCAAGTCTCTCAATTCAATGTATAATCGACGAGATTTAGAATACAAGTGAAACGCGGTAATTAAATCATACCTCGAATAAATTCGACGATTTTTCGGAATATTAAGTAATTCTATTTGATGAAGGATAAAGTTCCATTTGGAACGATTAGTTTCATCATCTTCTTTCTCTTCCTGGTCATGTTTAATAAATCGTATGAGTTCCTCAAGCTCACTCCACATAAGGAACTTATGTGGAGCTTATAACTTAACTTAGGCTTAACGATATTCGATAGGCGTTGCAACCAGGCTTGCAATGCAAGTGGATCAGTTGGAAAGCGATATATTGGAATTTTTGTCTCCCCTGCTCCTAGAGTTCCATCCTTGAGTTTATCGTATCCAGTTCGGCAACCTCCAACACTACATTTCCTCGGCATATTCAATATCAACTCGGCCTTATACAATTATACAAATTGCGACAACCAGAATACAGGAATACAGCAATATCAGAATTTACTTTAAGGCAGCTAGCTATTCAATAAGCCATGCCTACTTTCGGCCTACCCACCCCGTACCCGCTAACCTGTCTACTTTATGACTTTATTAATTAGCTAATTAGCCGCAGAACTGTTAGGCTAGGCCTATTGCTGTAATGAAACAGTAAAAGCCAGAAAGCTGAAATTCATTATACTGTTATATCAGCAACAGGTGCCTGACTGCCTGAGTACCGGTACTGTTATACACAACAGCGCAAACTGGTACAGAGAGAGCACTGCCTGAGTGCTGCACTAGCTGATGCGTAATTTTAGTAATCTTGTGTGATTTAAAATCTTAGGTATACACACTCCCACTTTAATAAAAATGTTCAGCCTCCAATAATTGGAGGCCAATTCTCGCTGCATGACCTGTTATTTAGTACACCTTGGTATTGAGCCACACGCCACTCTAGTTAGAAATATAATCGACTATATTCTAAAGAGCGTCTACATCGGTTTTTATTTATTTACATTCAATATAAATACAGAAAAAATTTAATTTAAGTAAAAACAGTTCCTAAAACAAGACCAAAATATAAAAAAAAAATAAAACTGAATCCAGTGCGCTTATGAGAAAACGTACAGATTGTAATGTAGGCCTACAGTAGTTGTTGTGAATTGTACATAATAATAATTGTATTGTGATGTTTAGGGAAATATGTTATTTATTTGGCATCTGGAATTCAAAAAAACAACCTTATACCTGTATTGTACAGTTAGAAAGAGCTGCAATTGCGTAATTACCTTTTTGTGAATGTCTCTGGACCACTCGCGTGGGTATTACTTACGCTCCCTGACTCTCTTCCAGTTGAGATAGTCAATACGAAGACTTTAGCGAGTAACAGGTAGCAAAGTTGAAGGATACCAACGCCATGAATAACAACACAGTGATTAAGGTTGAACGCAACCACGCGTGAAGGACGAGTGTTTTTGGCCGTGTAGTGCTGTGCATAGAAGTGTTTAATAGTCAGTCAAAGCTTCATTGTTGTACTGAAGTATATTGGACTGCAACTGCTGCACCCTACACCTTAAGTGGATAAGATTAAAACATGCAGCCTGTCCCTTAAATTGTACGTTGGGGAGTAAACCAAGGCCAAATGACTACAATGGATCATTTCAGCAACGTACAGTAATGGGTCTGTTTCATACTTTCACACGTGAATACTGTAATTTCGAATGATTTAATTTCGAATTTCATTCGATTACACGTGAAGGATGTACATGTTACATAGAATATAGAGGAATCTCAAGGTTCGATTATGTTCGTACACAATGCTACGTCGGATTCATTGTGTCAAGTATACTGATCAAATCTCCAATAATCAGACCCTACTGTATATCGCATTGAATGTGTCTCAGTAGTCACCCAAGCTGCCTGCCTCATGGAGAGAATAAGCATGGTGGACAGAGTAGGTCTTTCTCTTGAGACAATTCTTAACAGACGCTGCATTGAAGATGTAGATAATCTCTCAAAGTCATGGGTCACAATAAGTTGTGGCGGCGCAAATTTGTTTGGCTTAGCACTAAACCAGCATAGCATTCTTTATTAATATATACTGTAGCATTCCTATAATTCAGCCGCAGAACAGAAAGAAGATCAGCTAAAGGCATCAAGTATTGTGGATGAATTCTTAACTCTCAGTATTTAATATTGTGAGGAACCGTTATATAATATGTATTAATTGCAAACAAAATTCACCCAAATTCTGTTTCGAAACGAAATATTTGTTTTAGAGTTTTATATATCTCTCCACCACGGATAACACCAACGTGTTGGCCCTTTTGAGGCAGTAATATCCATTGTGCCACTAACACTGTACATAAGTATATGAAGTTTATGGGCACAGTAGTTGACCGCGCACGCCTACTGTAGGTATTCAAACCACATCGAACAACTACAATACTTACATTTACATAATAACAATGACTGCACGCACATTTATAACAAATCCAACGGTCTTTTCACATGCGATCCACAAACGCGGTTAATTAATTTTCCCTATTACGCACTATTATGTTAAATGTGCAGTGAGCTGTGCTGTAACCTTAATTGAACATGCCCTTAGCGAATTTACGTCCCCTATGATTGCGTTTCCCGACTTATTACCCACTTACATTAGACATCCCAACTTACTGTATTTGCGTAGCATTTATTGGGCCGAAATTTCATTGTAAGGCAATTATTAAACTGACTTTGCTATGGAATTGTTACAGTACATTAAATACTCTAGGCCTACAATACACCCAGGTGACCTTGTACAGCTGTACAGCTACAATTAATTGATTTTAATAATAAAGGCCAGTTGTCATTTCTTTATTCGTTAATCACTTCTGATATTTTGATAAAATATGAGTTTCAGTCGTAGATAAGAGTAGCCTAGTGGAGGGGGGGGGGGGGGGATGGCTTTCGATGCAAGAAAAATTTCACAAACTGATATTTTGATAAAATATGAGTTTCAGTCGTAGATAAGAGTAGCCTAGTGGAGGGGGGGGGGGGATGGCTTTCGATGCAAGAAAAATTTCACAAACTGATATTTTGATAAAATATGAGTTTCAGTCGTAGATAAGAGTAGCCTAGTGGAGGGGGGGGGGGATGGCTTTCGATGCAAGAAAAATTTCACAAAAATTTCGAAGCATTGGTCGGCATCGACGTACTACCTAGTTCACGAATGACTGTTAGAGTTAGAGAACCCACCAATATGTCGTTATCGTTAGTTACAGTAACCCCTCCTTCTGTCATGTATGTCGTGCAAATACTTGTCTCAACTTTAATAAAAAGAGTAAACTACAGAAAATACAGTAGTGTTGGCATAATAAATAATAATAAAATATTTATCTTCATTCAAAACGTGCGCTGCTCTCCACTACTTGTACTGGTACTGTTCTGTGGTGGCATGCAGCATTGGTTTCTCCCACCTTTCAATCTAAGAAACAAGCTGGGTAAAGGGTAAACTTATTTTACTGTACAGCTGAATGCATAGAGGATAGAGATAAAGGTTGTCTCCATGCAAATAATCAACAACACTTTCTCCATGCAATTTGTCAATTTCTGCGTCAAGACAGCAATATTAAACATACTGCTGTACTGGTCAGCTGATTGAAGTTGAAGTTTTTTATTACACCAAAACACTATAGAAACAATAATAGAAACACTAATACAAAAAAAATATATCTTCTTAAACTAAACAAACATGACTCGACTATTAGTCCTAGTACCTCTTTTTGGCCCAACCGAAAATTTTTGGACGGATTACATTTTTTGGATGTTTTGGTGTGTAGGGGTCCCTCTTAACATAAAAAAGTGATTTATGGACTTTGACACCTTGGGCAATTTGAATTAATGATCCGTTTCTATGGACTACAGCAATTTCTTTGAAAGCTTAGCAATCAGAATGGCGATTAACTGTTGGGCTTGAACTGGTTGTAATTTTGATCGAAAATATGAAAATTTTAGAGAAACTATTGAAATGTTGCTATGGTAACGAAGGCACTACAACTATCGCTCTATCTTTGCAAGGAAAAACTACTATGCCTACTGACACTCATGTGTTTTTTGTTTCGTCTGTGCACTTTATTAATAATATGTATTTCCCTAAATAATGTGCACAACATCAATTTTGTGTAGAAATGTGTTTAGCAACAAATACCCGTATTCATGGAAACCACAGTAATTTACTGCGGTCATCACATCGGAAGCATTTAAAACCTTGACAAAAAATTATTACTTTAAAATGTATATATAAATAATTTGTTTCCTGCTTGTTTCAGATAGTGGCGCACTTTGACCGCAAGTGAAAATAGTGATCTTCGGCGCTAATTGACCGCAAGTGAAATAATGCATAGTTTATTGTTTTGGTTAGAAAACATCGCCACTGTAACCTGCTCCTTTCCCTTAATGTTTTTAATTAAATTAAACCAATTTTTAAAACCCACCAAAATTTATTTTGTGTTTGCGGTCATTTCGCGACATTGACTCGCTTGTTTATAACACTTTTTTTTAATACTAAATATACAAAATTTAGTTAATGCATGGCGAATATGGAGACTGCATTTTATATTATTCATTGTTTGATTATAATACAATATGAGATTACGAAAAGTTTGCACATGAATCTTTATTGCAGTTGCAAAATTCTGTGCAATCAGGTTGGTTTTTTCTGCAGATGCACTTCTGCGATTTACATTGGATTTTTGATGAACAGTTACACCGAATTAATTGCAAAATGCATTCCGGCGTTGGTGGTATGCCCTCAGGGATTGCAATCAGGAAAAGTTGATTGTTAGCTATTATCCACCCATATTCTCTGGGGTCTACACTAGGTGGTCTAATTTCCATTGTGTTCTTCCACACCTTTACTTGCAAATGGGCCCTTTTCACGTTCTCTGAGAAGGAGTCAGTGGTTGGTGGTATTGTTTGCAGCTTTGCACAGCTGGTAATTGTTTTTTCTGTGCACACCTTTTGTCATGACTGGGTCATGTTGTCTGTGTCATATCCATAGCAGTCACGCCAGTCAGTTATAAAGTTAGTACATTCCATTAAGACTGTAGATTGCGGTGCTTCCATATCTCCCAAACAAGTCCTCCAAGTGAGTCCTTTATCCAAAGCCTTGATGACTTTCGCTTTGCCAATCTCAAACATACTCACAACCGTTTCACACACAGATAATGCATGGCATCCCAAAAGATTTCCTATGATACCACGATGCATTTTTACTGTATCGCCCACGTCTGTTACTGTGGTACGGTTTTTTAATGGGGATTTTATGAAAATTGAATTGGTTATACCTGTTCTTTCCCTCAGATAAAAATGTAATAATAGAACAAATATAGAATATTTATCTGCGAAAATGCGCATAGCGCGCATGTTCTGTGGAAACTTTTTCCCAGATAACATCTTCGAAACACCGCCAAAATACACACGATACACTTCAGAGAGGTCGGTTTCAACCATTAAACTTCCTATGGTTCCAATGAAACTCATTAATGTATGCATCCCCCCTAATGTAAGTCCACCGTACTGAACAGGAAAATACCAAATTACATAGTGACATCTTTGAGGAACTCATGGTCAATACATTTAGCTCGATGTAGACCAATAGCAGACCCCGCCATAACTTTTAATGGCAAGGCATTAAACCGGGTTTGAAATACCAGTATAACTCTTGATATCTATGTCGTAATCTAGTTCTTTTGACATTTCCTTTTTGGTTAATCTCAGTACAGAATGATCCGCTTCATCCACATGTGATAAGGTACAGTAGGTTCAATATTCCTGTGTGGTTTGGTTATTAGCATAGCTAGTGAATGCCTGGATTTCTTACAATTCATGGAACTTAAATTCGTTTATACAGTAGTTTGCTTGGCATTGCCTAGGTAAACTCCTGTCAACCTGTAAGGGAGTCGGATGACTCTAGTCCCGACCCGTTAACTATGTAGTTAGCGGCCCGTTAACCCCATTTTATCTATTGACTTTTAAATGATCACGTTTTGAGATTTTACTAGCTATTTTTTTTACCAGATACAATAGTTACTGTTTTTTCCAGGTGGCACCCATTATATCTTATGAATGTTCGAACTAGTCATTTTAGAATTTTTTACAAGCTAATGACATTTTCATGTCAATGAAAACTACGAGTATATCAATTTTCTATAGAACAAGTCCCATTTAAATGCAGAGACCTGGAAACTCACTAGCTATTCCATAAAGAAAACACTACCGTAGAAACATCACCTAAATGTTATAATCGCTGAAATTTGTAATCTTTAATAATTATGTTAACACTTAAACATGTCAGGTTAGGAAATAAATATCAGCCCAATTTAGATTCTTAACCTTGTCTAAAGTTACAGAAAGGCCACGCTAATAAAATAAACACAATCTGACTAACTTTGGTGCATATTTTGTAACTAATTGTATAATTAAAGGCGTTTGAAATCGCAACACTAAACTTGAATGCCGTCGCCATAGCAACAGGATCTAGAAATCAGACAAAAAATATTGTCATTATTTCGTAAATGAACTATATTGACTTTGTAGAAGATTTCAGTCCATTGTGTCATGCTGTTTGCAGTTGCTATGCTTTAAATGATAATTACGTGGTCCTTAGCAACTAGGTCGTTATTTCAAAATGCCCAAAGTCAAAAATGTTATAATCGCCATTTCCTCATTAAGTGGGACCTATAGAACTCAAAACATCAAAAAAGTTTAATCCGTCCAAATATTTTCGGTATACCATTGTGGCTGCCGGACTATATGTAGGAGGTCACAAGTATAATATATTCACTAAGTATACAATTATTACAATTCACAATAAAATAAAATAATGAATGGGGGGATATGATGACACCAAATATTTTAGAATGATTTCGAACGCAAACACGTACATTAAAATACGAACACAAATACATTAAAATACGAACACAAATACATTAAAAGTAAAGGTAAAACATACTGTAGAAGTTTACATTCTAGTTAAAACTTCCATAATATGTTCAGTAAAACATGGCAGTGGTTGATTACATTAAGGCTGGATTATATTTAACTAAAATTAAAATTCGCCTACTGCATTCATTAAAATATAATTGTTATTATTTTAAAAAGTGTTGTATGAACAAATTACTGTACGTATTCAAATGAAGCCCGGATGTGGTCAACTAATCCATTGGTAACAATGGATTAGTTTGTTGTCATACAGTTTACTGGTTTACATTTAGTTTTTGCTGGCAATCACCAGTAGGTACAGTATGTTATGTAGGTATAGTTATATAGTTATAGTTATATTAAGCTATACATAATATAGCATATAATATATATAATATATATATATATATAATATATATAGTTATATAGCTATACTGTATCATTTAGCATTCCGATCTGGTTAAATACCGCAATACTGGTAGATTATTGTGGGGTAAATCTTTTCAACCTACGCGTAGGCCTACGCGTAGCTACGCGTAGTTTGTAACTTCCATTCCTGTCATTTACCGGTAGGGCCAGACTTACTGCCTTTTTAACAACTACGCGTAGGTGTTTTAAAACTACGCGTAGGTATTTTGGAACTACGCGTAGGTATTTTGAAACTACGCGTAGGTGCTACGAGTAGCAGTCCTGATAACAATGAATTTTTTTCATTTCAGGTCCGGTAGGGTTGAGGTGTTAGGCAAGTATTGGTATATGTCAGGTATCTGATTATCAGACAAATGGAATAACCAGAATCGGAAGCTCATATCTCTACATACAGCACTGGTAATAAATAATATTCGGCTCTTTCACATACAAACACAGGATGAATAAAAAGTAGACTTAAAAGTCACGTCTCATGATTCAAATATCTTTGTTTGCATTGGATAATGCAACTATTCTACAGTAGTACAGTATAAGCTACCAATCTACCGGTGAAGTGGCTAAGCGAAAGCTGATAACACTGCATATAATCAGATAATTCAATTGTTTGGTCAAATAACAAGCAACAAGTGCAACTAATCATGGTAGACAATTTAGTCTCCCCCTTCCCTTGTCAATGGGTTAGCATATTAAATATATCCTTGCCCTCTCGTGAACAAAGGCAATAGGCAAAGGATAAGAACCATCGGCCTATTTCCTTTGTAAACTATTTTTGAGCTCTAAACATTATTAACACATTTTAGCGTGCGCAACGCATGAAGTGAAGAATATGTAGTCTTAGCGTCACTACAAAGAGAGTATACAGGTATACATACATTACTGTTGAAAGCATTTGATTGTTGTGGGTTGTATATTGAACATACCGTATTGTCTTATTTTAGTACTTAACCGCTTGGAATACGTAGGCCTATATACTAATGATAAACGTCGTATAGGCATAGTTATCGGTAGCACCTACACGTTGTTATACGTAGCACATACGCGTAGTTCGCGTAGGACCTACGCGTAGCTACGCGTAGTTAATGTTAAAACTCTGAAACTGGTGTTGTATGACCCAATGTTGCGAACTACGAGTAGCTACGCGTAGGCCTACGCGTAGGTCTAAAAGATTTACCCATTAGTGTGTAATTTTATAATGGTAGGGTAGTAGCTGTATATTAAATAGCACTGTCTGACTGTAGTCATGCCAATGCCTTTCTATTTCCCTTACGTAATCATGTCAATGACTGAATGATGTCATTATCTCATTTACCACACTGCCACATTATACAGTTATACCCTACAGCCTTAACTCTGTAACTGCAAACTGGAAACTGCTAAATTCCATGGAATATACTGATAGGCCTATATTACTGCTGTCAGGCTGTACTGTCAACTGTATTGCTGCGTTACTGGTATATAGGCCCTGCCCTATCTGCCTATAGATAGGCTGGGCTCTATCCTGTTTGCTGGTTTGGGGGCCTCCAGTCAGCCAGTCAGCCAGTCTATTCAGAGTTCCGGTAGGTCTATACATACATCTGACTGTTGATTCTCAATTAAATTCTGAAATTTGGTTTTAAATTTGGTTTTCTATTCTACAACATTCCTCACGTTTATTGTTTTGGTTCCTTTCAACTCGCCTCTGTCAGTCTGTAACGTGCTCCTTTACTAACCTGCCCGGTTTTGGCTGTTTGGAGGCCCCCAATGCCCAAACAGGATAATCCCAAATTGCATCAAAAATGCGACCAGTTCAATTTGTCTGAAGTTTAGTATGTTTACTGTATATACTGTACAACTCTACTGTAGACAGATATACCGGTATCAGTGTACTGTACAGACTGAGTTGTTGAGGGACTACCAGACTACAGCTACAGGTCTACCCTTCTGTCAGCCAGGTACCGAAGCAGACTACCTATTATACCGGTTGTTATATTACTTTCGCACAGAAGGCATTACAGCATTAAGGCTACCAACTAACATCTACGTGTACGGTACGTCAGTACGTGTAAGCTTAAACTTGAACTTGTTTATTAGCGGACTACAGTTAGGTATATGGCTTGTACAACTACAGTACAGTACGACAATCATAGTGCAATTGTTAAACTGTTTAACACAATATAGGCAATTTAGTACATAAACATAATACAGTAATAGCCTAATAGGCCTATACGCCATTTAGTACATAATATAATATACGCAATTTTAGTGTTAAATATCAGAATATTAAATATTTACAACAATGTTTGATTCGCAGTTGAAATAAAATGAATATAGAACGTAATTGATACAGAAACTATAGAACTAAGAACATAATTGAATATAATATAATATACAGTATAAGCGTTATAATACTCCAGTTGAATAAAAATAATATATATATTATTTATTAAGCCAACATTATGGCACCAGTAAAATAAGTAAATAACGATCATATAAATTAAAGCACGATTAATTGTTAAAAATATACTAAAGGTAGAGATACTTATACCTAGATTTTATAATGAAATATTATAAAATACTGAGAGCGCTTAAAATATTTATTTGGCCCAATCGTGAAGAGATTTATTGTTATTTCGGCAACTAGTAAGGTGATATATATCGGCTGTATCCCCGCAAAGCTGGCAACTGCAATTTTCATCAGGTTCGTGGAAATCTTTTCTGGAACAGATCGCAAAGTGAAAGCCATGGACAGAGAAGCGCGTTAATACGTGGCGATTTCGTTTATTTGAATCTGTCCAAGTTCGGTTTGTCAATGCAGGAGAACTCCAAAATTCAGTGTGTATCTCAGCGCACTTTAAATCAATATCTTGTAAATATTTGCGATACGCATCTGATTCCGGTAATTCTAAAGACGTGAAAATTTGAACAATAAGCGGCTTTTCTTGGCATAAGGCGAGCGTAAGTCGGTTCTTAGCCGTTTTATGCAGGCAAGCAACCCTTTTGAGGTAGGTTGACTTAATCTTGTCAAGGGAATGAAGGTTGGTAGTTGACAGCAATGGCCAAAGTTCTACGAAACCGTATGTTATGATAGGATAGATCTTCAATTGGAAAAGAGCAACAGCTGTACGAAGGGACAAGAGCTGAGGGGACTTGATACTATGACTAGCCATTAAGGATTTGCAAACAATTTCAGTTACATGTTTGGTGAAAACCAGCGACGGTTGAAATATAACTCCTAGGTATTTATATGAATTTGTGATATTAATTGGCTTTCCTCTGAAAGTAAAAGAGTCATTGGCACATAATTTTCCGCCTCGGCGGAATTTCATTATTTGTGTTTTCTTCACATTTATTTCTAAACAGTTTTTGTAACACCATTCATTTAGAGCATCAAGAGTAGCTTGGATAGCCATTTTCGAATCTGAATATATCAGCAGGTCGTCGGCAAATAGCATTATGACAATTTCGCCAATTAGAAGAGTTGCGTTTTTTATGAAGTCGACTAAATCCAGTATAAATAATAGAAATAGGAATGGGCTGAGGGAATCTCCCTGAAGAACTCCTTTAAGCTGTTCTATCGTCCGGCTTTTCCTTAGACCATCGTAAACCCGAATGTAATTTGCACCCAGTATTGCTTTTATAATTCTAAGAAGTTTTCCGCGGATACCGAATGACGATTCTAATTTAGACAATAGGATAGATCGGGGCACAGAATCGAAAGCTTTTCGAAAATCGACGAAAAGAGCATAAAGTGGCTTCTTTGGGGTTGATAAATTCGATCTTATTCTAGAAATAAATTTTGCTAAAGGGATTTTGGTTGATTTCCCGGGCATAAATCCGAATTGCTCGGAAGGAATCAGAAAAGACAGTAGATTTCGCAGTCTCCTCTCCACGAGACGGGTTAAAATTTTATACATGGTACATAGTAAAGAGATACCTCTGTAGTTATCGGCGTCTGAACGGCAGCCCTTCCCCTTGTACAACACTTTCATAAGGCTATTCTTCCAGGCGCTAACTAGACGGCCCGTGTTCCAACAAATATTCAGCAGCAATGTCCATATTGTTAACGTGGCGGGGAGTGCAGCCTTTAGCACCTCATAGGGAAGCCAGTCGGGGCCTCCAGATTTACCAGGCTTCTTTGAAAAGATCTCGTTTCTAATCTCTTCCTCAGAGAAGCTTCGCTCATAATCATCATCAGGCAGGCAATTCTCAGTACGAGGGGGATCCAAATGGCTGGTGTCAGACCACAGGTTTCGTACAAACGACACCTCCTCCGTGTCGGTTGATCCTAGTAGTTGGCTGAAGTGGTTTTCGAATGTCTCTAGACGAACAGGGCAAGACTCCTGATGACTGTTCTTTTTAGACCATTTATATGGTTGAGATTCGGCTTCAATAATTAGTTTTTGCTCCTGGGCCTCATTGTGAGTTTTTAGCTTAAATTCTAACAGTTCTTTGTATTCCTGTCGTAGTTTACCAAGAATGGGACGATGCCGATGGTCGAACCTCGCTCTGTGAAGAGAGGTTAGTACTTCCTGACGTTTTTTAAAGCATTCCTCGTCAAACCATTGTTTAGAGAAACGGGTCCGTTTGTGACTAACAGGAGCAGCATCGTGGATGACATCAGTTAGAATAGAATAAGCCTCGTCAATTTCGGACTCATCCAATAAATTATAAATTTCCGTGATTCGTTCATCGTTTGAGACCTTATCGATATCTACCGTTCGTTTTCGAGGCGTGAAGATCAATTCTTCTTCATCGTTCAACCCGGTCTTTATGAAATTCCATGTAACTTTCACAGGTATGTGTTTCCGGAGCGGACAACTGATATATTCGACACAATTGTCTTGGGAGTTAGAATAAAGAAGATCTATCGTACTGGCGCCATTGTGGCAAATATAAGTGTGAATTGAAGGGTCGTTTTGTAGAGCTAGATTATTTTCCTCCATCATCAATTCCAGTGCATCAGTTTTCGGTTGGTCGCTCAGATCAGCACGTGCGTTAAAATCACCTCCGAAGATAATGAACGAATGGCTTGCGGTTTTTACATCATCTAACATGCATAGAACGCTCTCTATGAAATCTTCTAGATTCATATGAGGCGGAAAGTATCCACAAGCTGATATCCCATGATCAAAACTAACGACTATATGAGAATCACTAGAAGCCAATTGCTTTGGATTTAACCTTGGCTTTATGGCGATACATACTCCACCTGATGGTCGTCCCTTGCGCTGGGGGCGCTTGGCAAGAGAATGAAACGTGCAGTACCCAGGTATGTCAACGAAATCGGTTACCATAGTTTCTGTAAACAACAAGATGTCACTATCGAATACTGAGTCCCTGTGGGTTAGGTTCAACACAGATCTTAGGCCTTCCACGTTCCAAAGAGTTGCGCTTATATCATTATGGCCTGGTCCGGCTGGTGCAGCGGGAACTGGCATGGAGTCTGTCATAGAGGCATTTCCAACCGACCCAGTAGTAACATCAGCTGCATCCGCAAGATCGGACAGATTACTGTGCGCTGTAGATGCTGTCTCTGAGCCTCGCACCAATGTGGATGAGTCGGCTAAATATGAGTCTGTTCTAGAACCGGTTATCAAGGGGTAATTATATATGGTGCCTGGCGGTATGTGCGAGTCACTTATTAGTCCCCCGACGGAGAACCGGTATCCGTCCCAGATGGATTGGGATTGGTTGGGGTGTATCGTGGCCGTGGTCTCGCCCCGTAGCGAGCGCGTTCGGAATCTGTGAGTCTATAGTTTTTTATCGTTATCCCTACGTCCCAGAGTGAGGGGTCCATGATAGAATCGCGGTCGTCCTGGGTACACACAATGTGAAAACTGGCGTGACTCGCGTCTGGGTGAGGGTTTACTTTGTTAACTTCCTGGAATTCGATTTTCTCGGCGGTTAGGAAATCCTTTATCTCGGTGGGGGTAACGGAGGGATCTAGACATCCAATGTGTATATGCGCTTTCCTGGTGGAACGACGGTCGACCGAACTCGCCACTCGAAGCGACCCACCTGACCTTGTACCCCTGCGACTGAGAGCCTGATCGTGCGGTCGTCTGGAATTAACTTGCTGCCAACCTGATGTGGATTCATCGTTGTTAACATTCGATGTCGCTGCATGGAAATCTCTGGATGTTTGTTGGAAGCGAGGCGCTCTTGTGGGGTGAATGTTCATTGTACCGGTGGTGGTGGCTGTTGCAAATGAGTTATTAGGATCGACGAGTCTTGTACTGGTTGTGTTTGTTACAGGGATACTGTTTGTGTTGGAATGCGGCATATTTTGCATGGTGTTTGATCTGTGTGATTTGGAGTACTCCAGTTGCGCCGTTTTGGATTTTATAATCTCATTCTTCGCCTCGATAACATCTCTCCTTGAGTCGGCTAACCGTCCAAGCGTTGAAGTATATAGGGCGGACATTTCGTGTAAGGTCTCCGTTATGGTGTTTTCTTCTTCATTAGTGGTACTCCTCTTACTTTTTATAGATTTTGTAATGGCTAGAATTTTGCTTTGTAGTTGTAAAAATCGATCCGCATCTGGCTCCATGATTATATATATTTAATAAGTATTTAAATTTAAAAATAAAAATGAATAAAAATAATAAAATGGTAATGGTATGTTCGATCTTGTTAAAAGATGCTTAGACTGTTAGAGGCAATCCTTCTGGGGATATGATAATAATAATAATAATAATAAATATATTTGTAAAGCGCCAAAAAATATGCCACAAAACTTACTTAAAACAAGCTACTGGCTGACTGGCAGACTGGTACATTATTCTAAAACATATCCTAAGACTGGAGATGTCCAAAATATCCCCACCAGGCTGCCAGGATATAAATAAACATGAATCAACTTTATCGTGAAACATATCCCGCTGGGGATATGTTGATAATATCCCCAGCGCCAGCAGGATAGAAATCAATGTGAATTTAAAACCCCTATAATCTTCTTATAAATCTTGCCAATGACAAGGGCGTGAAATTTTACAATTTTTGTAACCTATTGATCATTGTAATACCGAAGAAATACATAGCCATCCAACCAATTTTTGCGCAAGCCGGAAAAATGGAAAATGTGCCATCTATCCTGGTGGGGATATGTCATCTATCCTCACTCGGATAGGTTGAGAAATTAAGCCTAAATTTGACATATCCCCGGGATGTTTTCCCTGACTGTATGGGTGCCATTAACGAGTTGTCTGTCGTCGTCGTAATTTTTTTTATCGCTAATAACTCGGTCATTCCTTGATGAAATTAAACGAAACTTGGTATGTATGTAGTCTGTCAAAAGATTATAAATAATCTGAAGTTTGGTAAAAAACAAACGAACGCCAACGCAATAAGGCAAATTAAGGAGACGAGTATTGTGTTGAACGACCTCTGACTAACGAAAGACAACACGTTAATGGCAAATGGGGCCCCTCCCCCTATCAGCTAGGGCTAGCTAAGGCTTTGCTCACTTCAACCTGCGCAAAGGTCCCACGAACACGAACGTGTCCCAGTGCTGCCTGAGCCAGTTGAACCAAAACGTAATCCAGTCATCATCTTTAACCTTCATAACGTCTATCAGCTGCCCGACCGAACCATCTTTGTGCCTATTAACATGACATTGACTTGACATTGGTTTTTTCACGCCTTTCAAGTACAACATTGTGGACAATTCATCTAAGTGGGGTGTAACGCGTAGCAGAAGAGGAAATGCAGGACACAAGTTAGTTTTTCGAAACTGTTTGGCGATACCCAGTTCCCAGTTACTTGAGTCATGTCTCATATCGAAATTCGTGACAATGTATGTGCGCTCAGATGGGCTAGCCTATTCTTTTGAATATCAATGGGCTATTCTATGCTACTGTATGAGGTAAGAATGCCAGTCTGCCAGTGCTAGCAACTTCATTATGATACGATAGGCCTATTCTATAGAGGATTTATAGAGTGCAGTGCAACCATTGTCCTTATCCTTAACCCAACAATTAGCAATATACTGATATACAGACTGACATAAATCAAAGTATTATGAAAGAAGTGTACAGGTGTAACACCTAGGAAGGAATAAGGAATATTTAATTTATTTAAGGAGTGTGCAGATTTTGGAATAAAATTGTATTCCTAAATAAGAAACCCAGGTCAAAAGTTCTTATTTAGGGACTTTTAGTATTTATGTGTACAATTTCGATATCTTAAATAAGGTAAATTTAAAAAATCCCCCTTATTTAGGAACTGGTCGTATTTTTGATGCAATATTAAAATGCTAGTAGAAAAAAAACCGGACGGTGAAATGTTTTCTGTTTTTTTGCATTATCTTCAAGAAAGACCCAACTTTTACATTGTCAGATTGTGAAATAAAATTAGGCGGTATTTTTTCCTGAAACAAGTTATTGTATATTCAGATATTACTGTATTATATCGAAAAAATATCCAAAAAAGGCCCAAAAACCCCAAAATAAGAGCCATTTTCCTTAAATAAGAACCCACTTTTGGAGCTTATTTAAGGGTATGTTCCCTACTGACTAGGCCTACTTTAACTTTTGTTTACCGGTACCGGAATGTACGTCTGTGGCTGTGACTGTGCTGACCTGCAAGCTGCAAGCAGGCAAGTGTTAAAATATAGGCCTACCGGTAGCTGCCTATCTGCCTATGGCAGTATGGGCTATGGCTGTATGGCCTAGCCTATATTTTTTAAATATTAGATTAGGGTCAATTTTATTCCATTTTCTCCCCATGAAATTTCAGAATTTAGGATGTACCGTTACCAGAATATGGAACATAAGACTAAGAATATTGTAAGAATATCTGTATTTATTCTATTATTCCTGTCTGCCTGTATTCTAATTATGGTACCTATTACAGTATTAGGTTATTGACTAATTCACTAATTGAATTGAGTGATCTGAAGTCTTAACTGTAACTCTGATCCACTACAGAAGAAAGTGCAGTCTACGGGGGGCGAAGAACAGAAGAAATAAATTATACTCTTATAATACTAGGCACTACCGGCAGACCGGTAAGCTTAGTTGGTGTAGTTCATTAGTTCACGATGCCAAAACAAAAAATGTCACGTCAGCAAGCTTTGAGAGTTCTTGAACTTCCTCAGAATTCTACCAAAGCGGAGATTAAGAAAAGGTTCCACCAACTCGCTAAAGAGCACCATCCTGACCGCAACGCGGATCCGAGTGCCACCGCCACCTTCCAGGCCATCTCGAGCGCTAACGACGTGCTGGAGGATATGTGCCACCTGGAGGACGACGGTAACTGGACGGATGACAGCGACGAGTACAGCTACTGCTCCGACGACATGTACGACGGACCCCCGATGGACTTCCTGCACTTCATATTCATGATGATGCAGGAGGAGGAGAACCAACGGAGATACAACCACCGGTATCATGGCTCTCCCCAACCCGAGCGACGTCGTTACGAGAAGCCGGAACCCACTCCCGAGGAGTTGGAGAAGATACGGCTACGGAAGGAAGAATATCGTCGGCAGACGGAAATAATCCGGTTGCGTCAGGAGCAGTTGTTGGAGGAGGAACGATTGGAGAAGGAGAAACAGGCCAAGTTAAAGCTGAAGAAAAAACATAAGCGGAAGAAACGCCGGGATAAAGCTAAACAGCAGAAGATGGGTGATAAAATGAGTCGAGAGACAGTTGATGTGAGTGACAGTGAGGAGGGGGAGAGTGCAGTGCTTGAAGAGGAAGTGGAAGACAGCGTGGAGAGCGGAGATATTCCCGAACTCGTAGAAAGCGACGATCTAGACGATATTGTCGACGGTTGTCATGGTAGCAAATCAGATAACGCGAGGAGAAATAATAGCGACCCGGTGCCAATTAATGATGATAAGTCTAAAAAACAAAACAATAAAATTAATAATAACAAGCCAAACTCTAATAAATTAAATTCGGCGACAAATAAATTGAACGATATTAATGATGACGTCACAGTAAAAAAGAAGAAGAAAAAGACAAAAAGTAAGAAAAAGAAGCCAGTTGCCGCGGAATCCGTCGAAAATTCGGACGAACCGGACGAAAGCTTTCTCGACGAGTCCAGCGCATTCTTTAAGTCATCCTGTTTATCTAAAAATAAAAATAAATCGCCGGTCGACGCCAAAACGTTTCGCGGCACCAAACAGCAAAAGAATCGCAGTAGTTCCACAAACAGCAGCGAACGCGTCAATATCAGCCAATCGCAAGGCGGGAAGAGCAATCCCAACGTCTACAAAGCGTTCTCTAGCAGTCCGAAATTGCCCGGAATCCGGACAAACGCAGTTCCCGGACGGTCTGTCAGTCCAGACGATATCGTGAAGAATTCCTACGAGATTGCCAAGGAGGCTAACAAAGCAGCCGAGTTGGCGGATATAAGTTTAGCGGTTGTTTTATTAACGGAAGCGATCGCGATGAATCCAGCCGAGGTGCAGTTCTACGGGGATCGCTCGTATCTGTACCGGTTCCTAGACCGAAACGACGACGCGCTCAGCGACGCCAACAAGTGTGTGGAGTTGGACCGGGACTGCGCCACCGGCCACTACCGGCGCGCCAAGGCGCTGCAAGCGTTGTTGCGGTTCGAGGAGGCCGAGGTGGCCTACCGAGTCGCCATCGGGTTGGATCCCCGCTCCGAGGCCAGGGGCGACCTCCGGGCCATGCAGATCAGTCAGCTGGTCACCGGGCTCGGCTTGTCCTACGAGGAGGCGATGCAAGCCTTACAGCTGCACGGCACGCTGCCGGCGGCCAAACAGGCGTTGCTGAATCCCCGGTCGCAGTCGGCGGAGGTCGTCGACCTCGATGAGATGTACGTGAGCGACGATGATGAGGATTGCGGACCGTTTTTTGGCGAGTCTTTCTTTAATAGAGCTCTCCAGCAAGGAAATAAAGTCAGTACTCCGGGAAATAAACTTCCGTATAAAGCGGAACCTCCGAAACCCAAGGTTCCCAAAGCCAAGGTGGATACTAAAGGTGTGCGGGTTTGTTCCTCAGTTTGGGTTGGGAACGTGACTCGTAAGGTTTACGATAAGGTTGTCGCTTTGATGCGAACCTGCGGCTCAGTCGTTAACGTAAAGAACTTCCCAGATAAATATTGTATTTTCGTTGATTTTAAGACCGTCGCCGAGGCGCAGAGAGCCATCGAACTGTACAACGAGTATCCCGTGGACGGGAGTTGGGAGATACTCGTTCGGTTTCCGAAGGTTCCCGTCGCGGTTAACAACCCCACCGCCGCCGCCACGGCCAAGCGCGTCTCGCAGAAAGAGAACAAACCGCCTCCCACCAAGGTCATATCCAAGCCACCCCCCAAGGACGCCTCCTTTAAGCCCCCTCCCCCTAGATTGGCTTCAACAAAGCCGACACCCCCCGAGGTTTCCTCTAAATCGTCTACCAGGGAAAAACAAAAGGGACCCGTGAATGGGAGCGAGTGTTTCTATTGGCGAGCTATGGGTTGTCGCTACGGCAAGGGTTGTTTCTACAAACACATACCCGCCAATAAGGGTGTCGATTCCTGGTATTAACCTTACTGCCCGCCAATAAGGGTGTCGATTCCTGGTATTAACCTTACTGCCCGCCAATAAGGGTGTCGATTCCTGGTATTAACCTTACTGCGCGCCAATAAGGGTGTCGATTCCTGGTATTAACCTTACTGCCCGCCAATAAGGGTGTCGATTCCTGGTATTAACCTTACTGCCCGCCAATAAGGGTGTCGATTCCTGGTATTAACTTTACTGCCCGCCAATAAGGGTGTCGATTCCTGGTATTAACCTTACTGCCCGCCAATAAGGGTGTCGATTCCTGGTATTAACCTTACTGTCGCCTTCCATCAGGAATATATCTTATATCATATCGGGAATTATTATATTGTATATTTTAACTGCTGATTGGGAATTTGGGATGTAAATTAAATTGGTGGATATATTTTGCTTACACCTACACGTCATGTAGTTGGTTTTATTAGTTAGTTACGGTACCCACGAATAATTTACATGATATTATTTGACTCATCTACTTATTTCCCTAATCAAGCCGTTTGTGATCACAAAAAAATAAATTTACTTTTATGCCTCACCTATTGTAAGACCTCACCATCTTTACACTTGAGCGCATACTTTGCGGTGTACGATACCCAATCTTTGCACTTCCTGTTGGTGTAGGATACACCATATATGTACATCCGGTGGTTGTACACCATTATGTAGTTATATACACTTTACATCCGGTGGGAGTACGAACAATCTCACTTGGGCTTCCTCTGCTGCATCTAGGCCAAATTTTGATAATTATATTATTTTAACTTCTCGACTATTTTATTTTAAACCCGGTGGTGAACATTGTCGGATTTTCTTCTCGTTTCTCCTGTTACTCTTACAAGTAAAATATTTTACCTTTCTAAATGATTAGGAAGAGACGTACCTATATACCTCATGTTTACCATTGGTAGGAATCTTACGGTGTGATTGTAAATCGGCTTATAAATTTATTTTTATAATTATAACTTTTAACGCTAATTTCACCACCGCTTCCAACCCACCTGTTGATTTCTACTTATTGCCAAGGTTACGAGTGTCTCTGAGAATATCCGAATTCATTTCTAATATTTATTTGTTTTATAAGGCTGAAAAATTAATTGTAAATTCAAAATCAAATGAATTTAAAAACATATTTTTCTAAAATTAGTTACACAATGTTCATTAATTTTGGTCTAATAGAAACTCCAACTTTTTGAAAAATTACATTTATTTCTTTGTATATCTACAAACCTGTTTGTTGGAATATCCTAATATTTGTTACCTAAATATACTAATATTTTATTATATTCTCTGATACAGTAGGCCTAATTATTGTTCCATACATATTAATAGAGACTGTGTTTGTTGTTCTGTAGTCACAAAGGCAGGGCAACCGGACACAGTTCTCAGTTATGTCTATGTCTGTAACGGTCGTATTTGTGTGGACCAAATATATCACTTTCAATATAATGTTTATTATCTATATCTTATCTATGCCTTTATATTACATACGAACTGCAATATTGTACCACTTTCTTACAATATTTTTAGTAGTGCTATAACATTAGCTGAATGCAATGAGAATGAATCCTATATGTTCCGGTACATACGTAATTACTATCTACCTATACTTTATTGTCGACTTTATTATAGTTTGGAGTATAATGGTACTTGTAGTGTTGTTATAATGGATTAGTATACTTAACCGTGCTGTATTGCAGTATGCAGAATTATATACTGGCTCTGCTGGGTTGGTGTTTATTAACTCTGTTTTGCTATTATTATAATTGTAATTCAGGTAAGAATTTATTTTTTGTCTTCCAGTGCGCACATTATTACGTCAAACTCTGATATTATTTTTTACTACTCGACCGACTATCAGCAACTTCAGTTTGTTGTCAACTTATCATCGGTTTTTATCAGCTGATATCTTAATTCAGTGACTTGGGCTCTCCCTCAATCGATATTGCACCAGTGACCATCAGTAAATAAGATTTGTATAAAATTAGACAAGCCACTGTATTAACAGACTATTTTCATAGTGTATTGTACTCATGAATACATATAACTCCCTCATTCATAAGTTGTATCTTAAGTTGATAACTTCACCGTGAATGACTTTATGCTGACTAAGTATAGCTTGTTGTGAACACTGGTCATTATTATTATATAATGTTGGTTCTTATAGAAATTTGTATATATATATATAATGGATATGTATTGATAGAGAGTAGTTGGGTATATCGTTTTAATGTGGTTTGGATGGTTGTTCCTGCTCTTTTATTTTAGTTAGTGTTACATACATTATAACCTCAATATAGCGAACTCTTATCCAACATAATTTTACTATGTTCCATATTTATAGTGTCTTAATTTAAGTGGTTCATGGTAGGGAATTTCTGATTCTTGGTGGTTGAAAGGGCCAGAGGCACCATTATTTGTTTGAACTCACTAAATTTGCAAGGGATTTATTATTTTTATTTTATTTTTAGTGATCGTAATTTCCTTTTCTATGAAATTTAAAATATCCCCCTTGAGCTAAGCAGGTTTTATAAATCAATTTAGACATTTTTGCTAGTTTTTGGGAGAAAGTGTCTCTATCTGTATGTAGTCCACTGTATGGCACGGCACCCGCCACAATCGTGATCTTTTGACACCAAAGATCAACTCATTGATTACAACGTAATCAATGAGTTGATTATCGAGTCATTCATTACGTGTTAATGTAATGCTAATATACTCTATGGGTGGTTTAAGACTCTATTTTCATGGGACATTGTTTAATTAATTTAGAGGAGTTGGTGCAGTTATCAGTATGTTATTGATAAACGATAAAGCATGTACCTACCGTACGTACGTAGGCTGGCATAAACCGGATATCTAAAATAATATTAGTCATTTGAATATATCACCACTGTTTAGAGGGTCTTCGGGCTCTACATTATTGAATCAGGACCGGAAATACAAGTTTCATACAAAAATCTTACGTTGTTTTTTCGTTCGTCTTGTTTCTATTACCGGTACAACTTCTGAAGATCTAAAATTTACGATACCTTCTCCGTGGGTGAAACTTTTTAATAATGGATGCTTTTCTAATTTGTTGCTCTATCAATTCCTATTTGAGAATTTTTAAGTTCCAACAGCAGCTATATCAGGGATCCCATTGAGAGACTGCTGCGTGGAAGTCAGAATGGGTTCCGTAAAGGTCCATTTTGGCACTTGGAAGGATAATTGAAGTGTTATCAAAAAAGGAAGATCTGGCTGTTATCTTTGTTGACTTCTTCAAGGCCTTTGATTCAGTCTCTCGCTTGATTCAGTCTTTCATTATATGGGATTCCTGATGAAATTATTGCAGCAATCAGATCAGCATACGATGGTTCGACGACATTTGTGTCTACTGTTGACGGTGACACAGATCCATTCGAAGTGTTATGGGGCGTCCTCCAGGGAGACACACTTGCACCATTCTTGTTCATAATTGTGGTTGACTATGTTCTACGCATGTCCTTAGATCATCATAATGATGATGGGGTGATGATAACTCCACCTACTGGCTCCAGAAGTCGAGGAAATCCTGCCAAGTACCTAACTGATCTAGACTTTGCTGATGACTGGGAGCCCAACCGCTCCTCAGCGTAGTAGAACAGGCTGCTTCTAGTGTTGCCCTTTTTGTTAACTCCAAAAAGTTCAAAATTTTGACATTTAAATTTGATAGATAAATATCTGATCGGATGTGCAAAAGCTCAATGGATGGTATGCTTGAGCATGTGTACGACTTCTGTTATCTGGGATCATGGATCCGGAAGTCAGGTGATGACCTTCGAATACGTAAGGGAAAGAAAGGCATGGGCAGCATTGAATGGGCTTCCCAGGATTTGGAAGTCACACATAATTTATCGGAAACCTAAGGTCCGATTATTTAGAGCAGCAGTAGTTACAGTACTCCTCTATGGGAGTCCATGCTGGGCTCTAACTGCTGAGGACACCAAATCTCTGGATGGCACATTTACAAGAATGCTACGCCGGGTTCATTGTGTCAAGTACAATGCACACATCTCCAACCAGACACTATAGAACATTGGAGGTGTTCTCATTGGTTCCCCCAAGCGTGACACAAGAACAAAGCCGCCTCCGCTTTGCAGGACATTGCTTTCGCCGTGAGGACCAGCCAGTGCACAATCTTGTGCTTTGGCAGCCCCATGGAGTGAATAAGCATGGTGGACAGCCCATGACTCTTAAAGACACTGGCCTTGAAGATGCGGGTATTCTCGCCGAATGTCATGGTCATGGGAGGTGGGGTGGTGCAACTTGGTTGATAAGCCGGCATAGCATTCTTAATGCACGCTGCTTTAGGCTTGCCAATTGTAGATTGCATGGTGGTGAGAAAATGTTTTTGTTAAGCTGGCATAGCATTAGAGTTTAAAAAATTCACATAGACTTAAAATATTTCACGTGAAATATTTCAATGAATTTTTTTTTAATTTCATGAAATTTATTCCAAGCGGAGTAGTATATCTTTCGTCACTTAGTCCGCTGCTTTACGACCTACTTTAGATACGACCAGCCAACCTGCTGCAAAGCCCCTACATTTAGTGGGCCAGTTATTTCTCTTTGATAGAACCCCTGAAACAATGTGTCTAGTGTGTCGAATGTACTTGGCTCTAACTAAAATTATGTCCTCTTTCAGATGAGACAAATACAAATTTAGTAGCTACAGTGGTTTCCGCGATAAGAGGAGTTCTTGGCACCCATACCATATCAGCAAATTCGGAATTGATAAAATTACTCAAAATACATTACCCTTCAAAGACTTCGGTATAACCAACCATACCATTTTAAAATAGCCAAAAGTGGTAAAGTGGCCGTGTAGTTAGGCTACGGAGGTTTTGAAATGTGCTGATTTCATTGGCAAGGTTTATAAAATTGTGGTGTTTTCATAAATGGCTCAATGTGTCTGTCGACGCTACGGTTATTTTCCTTCTTAAACCAGCTGGACTCCTATCTGAATCCCCCGAGCACATATCGGCCCTTTCGGGAGATCTCAAGTACGACAATGCGTGACCACCTTAACAGTATTCGCTCCTTACTGTCTTGGATTTAATAAACAAACGTTATTGATATAATAATAGATTATGCTGAGATAAATTAATATTACGATACGACTTCAATATAATGAGGAACTGATATTATTTTGAAGAATTTTTAATAACTGCAATTAATTATTGATAAGTAATGTTGTATGGTTACTACTTAACTACATGTCCTGGAATATAGTGTCGTTTAATAATGTGAGGAACTGATACTTTATATTACTCTACTCTGGCAGATTGGGGGGGGGGGGGGGGGGGGGTATTCCCAATCCTTACACCATTAAGAAAACATCATGAATTGGTGCTTGGGATTGGTTAATAAACTATTATTTGATTGGACGTTGAAATCATGTAAGGAATGGAGATAGGGGTCGAACTATGTGTAAGGGTTTTTTTTCACTTACTGTAGATGGCAGGTAGAGACAAAGTGTTCGAAACGCTGTAAGGAATGGAGAAAATGGGTGACATCATGTAAGGGTTATTATACCCACAGTATTAGAAGAGTATGCTAGCAGCAGCAGGTGACATTAGCCTAGTCAGTAGGCCTAGGCCTAATAGAACATTATTATTGTTATGGTTTATACAGGTTGCATGCGTAGGCCCTATGCTAAAACGAACTACTAGAAGGGTCTATGGATACATTACTTTTTACACAGAGTTCAACTGTTAGACTGTAAGTTTGCTTAGGAATAGTCTATTTGCTATTCGTGTGCAGCCAACTGCACTAGCGCGCCGACGAGTAGCTCATACAACAGGAAGTAAACAGATGCCTGCTGGCCGACCTCATGGTACTTGATATGTCTCGACGCGCTAAAAAGCGCCGTAGAAACCTGTCGATAAACATAAAATGCAAATCGAACAAATACTAAACATCATTTGAAAATTAAGAGTTTATTTCATTGGGATATTTATGTTTACAAATTGTGAAATGCTTTTAAATATAAACATCAAATGAATAAATTTCAATAGTAAATACTATCAATAAAATATATGTAGACCTACTGTATATTGTTATTCGTATATATTTTTACTGTTAACCTGGCAATGAACCGTTTAATAGGCAGATAATCCTTACATGATTTCACCCAATTTCTCCATTCCTTACAGCGTTTGGAACACTTTCTACCTACAAACTGAGTATAAAACCCTTACTCTAGTTCGACTCCTCTCTCCATTCCTTACACGATTTCAACATCCAATCAAAATATAGCTTATTAACCAATCCCTGGCACCAATTCATGATGTGTTCCTAGTAGTGTAAGGATTGGCAATAGGATAGGGGGGGGGGGGGGTCATTTTTGAAATTTTTTAGATCATGGCTCAAAAATGACAATTTTGATGGTATAAGGGTTTTTAGGACGCTGATCACGATAAAACTTATTAAAAATATTTTCTGGCAATGCAACCATCATTTTTGGTGCTATTTTGGTCCCCCAGGACGAAAAGTACATATAAAAAATTGTCAAACTAAAACATTTTGTGTTTGGTTTGATAATTCTGAAGTTAACGGTTTCCGGCGTCGCCGATCACGATGAAATTAGCTAAAACAAATTCTGGAAATTTAAACATCATTTTTGGTGCTATTTTGGTGCCCCAAAACGAAAAGTGCAAGTAGGAAAAATTTAAAACTGCTACATTTTGCCTTAGGTTTGGTAATTCTGAAGCTATACTGCTTTTTTTAAAGCCGCTGCTAACGATAAAACTCGTTACAAATCATTACTTTTAAAGCAACTATCGTTTTGGGGTTTGTCTAGTGGCACGAAAAATACAAGTAGAATAAAATTTCAAACGGCAAAAATCGAATTTGGTTGGATAATACGATATATTTTAGTGTCATATTCGTGATCGGCATCCCTGAAAACCCATATCTAAAAATCAGGTTGATTTGGTAATGACTTTTGCTTATCAAATATTGTGCTACTTGTAATTTTCGTGCCGCACATTGACACGTATCCAAAAAAGCCTTAATCAACAAGGTAGGATATTTTTGAGTGTCATATTCGTGATCAGCATCCCAGAAAGCCCATGTCTAAAAATCAGGTTGATTTGGTAATGATTTTTCGTTATTAAATTTGTGCTACTAGTATTTTTCGTGTCGCACATTGACACGTATCCAAAAAAGCCGTAATCAACAAGGTATGATATTTTTCAGTGTCATATTCGTGATCAGCATCCCAAAAAAACCATATTGTCATAAAATCAATTTGTTTTCGTGGTGATTTTTCATTACCATAATTCCAATACTTGTTTTTTCGTTCTCCATGGGGCACAAATAACTGACTAATAACTAATATAACAACATGCCTATGTTGTTATATTACACAACTCTTTGATATGTTTGATGTAGAGGAATAAACCTTCCCAATGAAATCAGCACATTCTAAAACCTCAGTAGCCAAACTGTACGGCCAATTTAACCCTTTTGAAAACTGTACTGTACCTGCACTTTTGATGCTCTTTTAGTATCTGTATTAATAAAAAAATGAAAATTTTGCTTCTAATCGTGCTCTCGATTACTAATAATGAATTCAACAAAACAAAAAAAGCATAGTTGGTTTAATGGTTATAGCAAAGTCTTGAAGGGTGATGTATTATGTGTAATATTATCAATTCCGAAAGGTGTTGATATGGCATACAGTAGGTTCCAGTAACTCCTCATATCTCGAAATCTAGGCCAACTGGAGCTATTAAATTTTGTTATTTTGTATTATTAAAATTTGTTTCATCTGAAAGAGGATATAATTTTAGTTAGGGCCAAGTACTTTCGACGCGCTAGGCCTATTTATGGAATTCTATCTAAAAGAAATAACTGGCCCACTAAATTTAGGGGCTTTGCAGCAGCTTGGCGGGTCGTATCTATTATATAGTTAGGTCATGATATAACAAATCAATTTTTTTTTGGGGGGGGGGGGGGGGGGGATAAGGTTTTGAGGTCGACAAATCCGATGGGCGAGGTTACATCCACCCGTTTAGTAGAGAAGGAGTGTAAATAAGCTCCCTAGGCCTATATAGTACCGGCAAAATTTGTATTAAAAATGGTTAAATAAGTAGACAAATTTATGTTGCACTGGAAACTAAATTAGTAACTATGCAGAAGTCCAAAGTTTATTCAATTAATAGTCATAGGAATAAAGTTTGTCTGTATCAAATTTGGGGAAAATCCCACCAATAGACCCCTTGTTGCAATGGAAAATCCCTGTTGCTAAGCAAAGAAAAAGCATGGAATTCAAAGTAATCAGCATAATTTATTTTTATACACTTTTTTGGTAATATTGGAAAGATAATGTGGAATAAAAAAAATTGGTTCGGATGAATTGCGAATTGCTCTATTTTATTTTTTTTAATGAGAGAATAATACATAGTTTATTTATGCTTTGCATTTTGATTTGATAAACCGGGAAATCAGCCTTAGAAATCAACGAGGAAAGTTCAGGAAATAACCCCCCCCCCCCCCCCCCCCCCAATCACACAGTTCTCGGCCTGATCCGAGAGACTACCGCCCCTTCCTACCTCACTAGGAAACAAATGATTACGCCAATAGAAACTTTAATGAACAACAATACGTAACTGCATAGGAATTACAAGCACCAGATTATACTACACTATCGCGATAATTAATTTACATACGGTATAAACATATTTTATTATTAAAACTCCCTTCTTAAAACTCTTTAGTCGGGATCCAACTTGTGTTAGCATAAATCCCGACCGAGCTTGATCGCTTCAAGTTGTTAGCGGGAACAACAGCTTTTTTAAGCAGTTGTTGAAGTAAGTCTTGAACCTCACTTCGCGGTGGGTCTAGAGTCTAGGGAGATTGTCGAGACAACTTATCGCCGTCTTTAGGAGGCAACTGCCGAACTGCGGCCGGTATGGGAAGACGCGTATCTCGCGACGAAGAGGTTGTGGTTCAAAGAGAGGAAAAAAATAAAATTATTAATTTCATGGAAAATACAGTGTTTTTTTTCCTGGAGGGAGTCTCCTTGATGTATAACTGACCTTGCTCGCTGAAGCTACCCGGTAAATTATACATTACGTCGTGGTCAGGGGGAAAAAAAAGCAATTTTTTTCCTTGTAATAAATAGTTATCGGTATGAGACAAAACATAATATATAATACATTGTATACTAAACATTTACCATATTATGGCGCACTTAAACTATTGCAGCATTCACTAATAATTATTGTATAACGCAAAATGTCCATCAGAGCGCTGAAAACTGTACAACCGAATGTTAAACTAACATTAGTTATCGCTAAAACATTTCAGTTTCGGTTAGATTTCTTAAACAAATAATTTAAATCTCTTATAGCACACATTATTACGACGATACACGATTCAGACAAGAAATCTCGGGTTGGAAAATAAATAGTTTAAAATATATATCTCATAAAATCAAAGAAATGAACTGACATAAAGATTTATAAATTATTCTGGAAGTATAAATTCAAATCAAATATGTAAGTTATTGATTATAATAAGTACAATTTAAAGGTGTGATCATAATTCATATGAGTGATTTTGCCAGGGAACAAATATAAAATAACCTGTCGAAATAACAATATTACAAAATCATATTCATTTTAAGTTATTGCCACGGATCGATAGGCAATTCTCTCGAACTTGACCTATCAGATTCACTAGAAGTAGAATCTTTAATGAACCCCGAGGAATCATTTACTGACTCTTCTATTGCACTAACATCGACCTCAATGCACGGTTCCTCACCTACCGCTAATGTTTCGCAACTCGAGCAATCTTCGACGCCATATTGCAGATCATTTAATGAATTAGTAATGGCAACATCATCCTTCCGCTTTGGCCTCTTCCGCAACGGGTCCGCAATCGGCTTATCGTCTTCCATTGCTGCGGTTTGCTGCGGGGTTCTACCCGCAGCGACGTTAGCAGACGAACAACCACTTAAAGTCTTAGAAACTTTATCGAATTTCAAGGAGAACCTCCCTAAATCCCCGTCGTATCGGTTCTTTACAACCTCGACATATTTACGCTTTACAACTTTCTCAGAGTTTTTTAATCGAATTTCCTGCAATATTAAAACATTATCGGCCTCCTGGCTGGTTTTAACCGAACCAAAAAGGGAATTAATAGTCATCTCTTCGTAAACTGACTCCTTCCGAGGGTGGACGATTAGAGTTAGATGACATTTATGTTTCGTGGCGAAGGACCGGAGACAAGAAACTATGTGATCCTGGTAGGACCATTTATCCATGGATTTAGTCTGCAGAAAGGAAGACCCCATCATGAATTGTAAGTTATCTATAAGAACATGGTGAATATCACACGCCAACACGGATTGCTCAAGAGTTTTAATTAAATCTTCTATGTTCTGTTGTCCGTGGGAATCTATAAAGAATATAGGGACCTTCTTAAACTCTTCCATAACAATCCCGAATACTTTCTCATCTATGACAGAATCGCCTACCAGTCTATCCAAAGCGTACTGACAGACCAACATCTTGGCGGTTACGGTGTTACTAATCTCGAAACTTCCCCATAAAGTCCTGACGCCTTGCATCGCCAAATCCAGACTGTATTCCGCCGCGAATGTGGTCTTACCGGACCCGGTGGGACCGGTTATTAGGGTCAGCTCCCCTGGTCTATGACCTTTGAGGATCTTAGTCAACCAGGTGAAACGCGTCCATTTGATCCCGGCGTAGTCGATCTGATTCATAAAGGATTTGTAGACAGAGGATTCGAGTTGAGCGAAGGTAATAACGCTCTCGGGTTTTACAGGTACGATTTGACCTAGGAGGTACTTCACGAACTCCGAACCCCGTCGTAAGGCCGACACCGGATTTGGTACTTGTTTCCCGTCGATGACGTGACAGCGGTCCACCCCGATCAACGCTATCAGCGCCTTTAGTCTGTCTGCGGGGCAGCGCGTCCATAGAATGAGTCTCTCGAACTGAGACAGACACTCTAGTTGCGACGCTGTCGGGGCTGTTACCAACGCGTTTGGGAGACCCAAGGCAGCGGTGGTCCCTCGCGTCACCTGATGCACCGCCATCGCGTCCATATCGTTGTCGGTGAGCACCGCTGTAAGCGTAGTCTTGGCGACCGCGTGCCAACCAATCAGAGACGCGCTACCTCTAAGCGTAGTCTCTGATTGGGGCTTACCTTCTCGTTGAGTTATATTGTAATTATCTATTCCGATTATCGCGGTTTTATTTAAATCGTAAAGAGGAAATCTGAGACAGTTCTTGGAGTTGTTAACCCGAACGTTAAAGACATCGAAGACCCAGTCCTCAATGTCCTCAACACCAGCTTTAAAAGTGATGTCTTGGATAGCAGACCGCGATAAACTTAGCCAATCAGAAGATGAGTCCCATTCCGATAGGTAAGAACTTTCTTCGTTAACTTCCGTTATGTGTGTCGGGATCGATTCCTTATAAACATTCGAACCCTTGACAATATATGAATCTGAACTCTCGGTGCAGTCATTCGAGGCCACATCCGAGCGCCCGGTAACCGATTTAATCGGAGTCGAGTTGACGAGTTCGATAAACTGCGCCCAGGACCCGTGGGTGTAACAGATGATGCAGTTAAACCTCCCAGAATCTTTACTAATAAACGCGGATGACTTTTCATTAGCATCTTTGTTACCGGCGCAGACGGGACAATCGCAAGAGATTCCATTGGCACCGACAACAAATGGAATCGATTTATTCTTCAACTCGTCAATAATAATCTGAAAACGGGAATCATCAGGCGAAGGGTCGGATTCCGGATCGGTATGGATCCATCGCACTTGGGGGATATCCTGTAGAACTTTACGCAGGATGGATAAAGAACTTAAACTGTCGCCATTGTTGCATAGTCCGTTCGATACTATGCTACTGTGGGAACGAAGATTGGCTATGGTTGGGATTGGACTGTAAAATTCATCGAATTGTTCCTTTTTGCCGGCTATCTTTTTCTTAATGCCAGAATGTCGCAACAACTTGCCGGAAAGTTTATAACCGAAAAGTTTGAACATCACATTTAAAAAAAAGTTAAATAAATGAGGGTTTGTGGTTTCCTGGTTTGTATTTAAAAAAACAGATATAGGCCTATCGCACTTCCGTCTGCTGGCTGTCCGTATCCCTGTTTCCGGTAGGTAAAACTTTCACCTCGAAAATCTTACAGACAGGAAATGAAACTTGAAAACAAGTTTATATCATATTAATGTCAGAATGTAGGCCCCTAATAAATACTACACCGCGCTTTTAAGTGAGTTGCATATAGGCCTACTATTTCTGCATTTTACAGTATAATATTATAAATGTGAAACTATTACAGTGCCGGTATTAAGAACTGTTACTGCAGTACTGACTGGCTGACTGGAAGACCGGAAGGTATGGGCAACACCGGTACTGATTAGATTGGGTTTTTAAACGGTTTTAAATTTCCCTCCAGTACTGCGGTACTGCAAACTCAAGCAGAAAAAATCAGTTACTTTGTAGTTAGTGTGAAACAAATACGCCTAAGTCATTCTATAATTTTAATTTTACTATAATTAAATTCTTATATTATAATTAATGTTATAATAATAATAATGAAAAAATAATACCACCATTGAGATTTGTGATATTACTATTAATACCACCACTGAGACGTCAATACCGACTATTTGCCAAGCTGTGCCCAACATTTGTATTGTATTGCACTGTATTTGCACTCCAAATCATAAAATTAGTCAATAATAAAAACGTAACATACTGTATTACGGCAGAAAAATATAGTGGAGGGAGAAACCACTAAGGTATATACCGCTTACTGGTGTCCAAAATTTATCGGGCGCTGACTTATGTCTAAAAATATTTAAAAGATAAAAGAAATTTAAAATCAACACTGAAATGATCATAATTATAATGTACTGTACTTGTACTGTAACTTGTACAGTACGTTAATCCTTCAGCGACACCGAGAAGGGGGATTGCATTTGTCCGTCACCCAGTGTGTTTGTCTCTATATGAAATAAACTCGTCTTTTGAAGGGAATATTCTATT
>JAUCBJ010001901.1:0-32802 GCA_032718475.1 Nemertoderma westbladi | reverse complement strand
TATGGAAATCCTTCTCCCATCTCCGTGATTTTAATCCGTATAAACTCAACTAAAGCTCGGCCCTAAAACTTATTGGCATAGACCCACTGTCTGTGTCTCTGAAGAGACGCGACACTGCTCCATCTATAATTCCAAAGTTTTCCGCTAGAGGGCGAAATGTCTGAAAGTGAAAACCATTATTATTATTATTATTATTATTAAGGATTTACATAGTGATAATAATCGACATATTGTACAGTACGTATAGCGAGAAATTAAACTATATTGCATCACCATGCCGATAAAAATATAATTAATACCCTGATAACAATTGCATGTTATTTTAACGTTTATATCACATTTTTATTGAACATGGCAAACGTTTGAAAAAACGTTTGCGACACGTCCAGAAATAGGTAATTTTCATGTTATTTTGTCCAAGCGGGTGGCATGTAATAAACGTTTAGAAGTAAACGTGTAAATAGCATGAAACAAACGTTACCCAATCGCCGGTTCTTTATGACGTTTGAATTAAACGTGTGTCTAGCATGTGTAACTAACGTGAATCATGCGTCGGTTCTTTCGAAATTGCTTGGAAATATACGTTTTTTTAATGCAAAGAAAACGTTTGTTTTAAACGTTGTAAATCGTTATTCTCTACACTAATTTGGTCATCCATTGATTCGACCACCGGATTGTTCCCATGGTATGCAATTGTTCGAATTAAGAAGATAATTTATGTGTAAAACATGAATATTATTAAGCACAAGGTAGTAGTAGCCAGTACAGCACAACTTAACCACCTAAAAACTAGTGTTATTGTTCACAATAACAACAACACCTATTAAACAAATGAACTGCATTGCACAAACTTTAAGTAAAATTGTACTGTATATACAAAAATGAAACAAAATTCCATTTGAACTGTAATAATATAGACCAACCGCAGCCTTCTTTAACGCTATTTGGCCTGGGGGGGGGGGGGGGGGGGTGGGTGAGGGTCATTTAAATTTTTTTGAAATTAATCTGTATCTTTGAAACAGATATGTTGTGAAAACCGAGATTCTGTGACTTTTCCTAAAATTTTATGGGCTATCCATCAGAGCACAAAGGAAATTATTATCCAATATTGAAATATAATAAATAGTTGCAAAAATTTCCCTGTTCACTTCAATGTTCCAAAATTGGAGACAAGGGGGGTAACTGGACGCAAATCTCATCTTGGCGAATTAATATCCCGCCTCAATGTTAAATTCTCAATTTAGGGAAAGGAGCAGGTTACAGTGGCACATTATTTTAACCAAAACAATAAACTAAACACAATAGAACAGGTTACAGTTTTATTTTTGAGAGATAATCAGCTGTTATTTGCGTCGAATTTCCCCTGGAGAGGGATGAATTTTTATTGCGTCCAGTTTCCCCCCCCCCCCACCCCCCACCCCGGGGCAATACATTGTAAAATAGACAACAATTAACATTTACGATAAAACAAATTACAATTAAAACAACAATGTTGGGACGTCACGGGGAGTTTTCAGTTACATTGATCATTCAGTTTCAGCCGCATCGATATCACTGAATCCGGAGTCCGTTCCGCCAAGGATCTGTCGATATCACTGAATCCGGAGTCCGTTCCACCAAGGATCCGTCGATATCACTGAATCCGGAGTCCGTTCCGCCAAGGATCCGTCGATATCACTGAATCCGGAGTCCGTTCCGCCAAGGATCCGTCGATATCACTGAATCCGGAGTCCGTTCCGCCAAGGATCCGTCGATATCACTGAATCCGGAGTCCGTTCCACCAAGGATCCGTCGATATCACTGAATCCGGAGTCCGTTCCGCCAAGGATCCGTCGATATCACTGAATCCGGAGTCCGTTCCGCCAAGGATCCGTCGATATCACTGAATCCGGAGTCCGTTCCACCAAGGATCCGTCGATATCACTGAATCCGGAGTCCGTTCCGCCAAGGATCCGTCGATATCACTGAATCCGGAGTCCGTTCCGCCAAGGATCCGTCGATATCACTGAATCCGGAGTCCGTTCCACCAAGGATCCGTCGATATCACTGAATCCGGAGTCCGTTCCGCCAAGGATCCGTCGATATCACTGAATCCGGAGTCCGTTCCACCAAGGATCCGTCGATATCACTGAATCCGGAGTCCGTTCCACCAAGGATATCCGTCGCTAGCAAAGTGGAATAACTTTCCCGTATCTTGGATCTGGAAAATTAATTTATTTATGTGTTAAAAAAATATAAGGCTCGGACTACGATTATATTAGACTAAGACTTCATCATCTACAATAAATTATCTACTAGATGTAAACCTAAATAAAAATAAATGGGGAATTGTTGAGTGGCTGTCGCTGTGACATAGCGTTGGGTGGCCAGCGATGGGTGGCCAGCGTTGGGTGACTGTGACACAGCGTTGGGTGGCCAGCGATGGGTGGCCAGCGTTGGGTGACTGTGACATAGCGTTGGGTGGCTGTGGCATAGCATTGAGTGGCTGTGGCATAGCGTTGATTAGCTGTGACATAGCGTTGGGTGGCTAGCGTTGATTGGCTGTGACATAGCGTTGAGTGGCTGTGACATAGCGTTGAGTAACTGTGACATAGCGTTGAGTGGCTGTGACATAGCTTTGAGTGGCTGTGACAAAGCATTGAGCGGCTGTGACGCATTGAGCGGCTGTGACATAGCATTGAGCGGCTGTGACATAGCGTTGGGTGGCTGTGGCATAGCATTGAGTGGCTGTGACATAGCGTTGATTGGCTGTGACATAGCGTTGAGTGGCTGTGACATAGCTTTGAGTGGCTGTGACATAGCTTTGAGTGGCTGTGACAAAGCATTGAGCGGCTGTGACATATCATTGAGTGGCTGTGACATAGCGTTGATTGGCTGTGACATAGCGTTGGGTGGCTAGCGTTGATTGGCTGTGACATAGCGTTGAGTGGCTGTGACATAGCATTGAGCGGCTGTGACATAGCGTTGGGTGGCTGTGGCATAGCATTGAGTGGCTGTGACATAGCGTTGATTGGCTGTGACATAGCGTTGAGTGGCTGTGACATAGCTTTGAGTGGCTGTGACATAGCGTTGGGTGGCTAGCGTTGATTGGCTGTGACATAGCGTTGGGTGACTGTGACATAGCGTTGGGTGGCTGTGGCATAGCATTGAGTGGCTGTGACATAGCGTTGATTGGCTGTGACATAGCGTTGGGTGGCTAGCGTTGATTGGCCGTTGGGTGGCTAGCGTTGATTGGCTGTGACATAGCGTTGAGTGGCTGTGACATAGCGTTGAGTGGCTGTGACATAGCGTTGATTGGCTGTGACATAGCGTTGGGTGGCTAGCGTTGATTGGCTGTGACATAGCGTTGAGTGGCTGTGACATAGCGTTGAGTAACTGTGACATAGCGTTGAGTGGCTGTGACATAGCTTTGAGTGGCTGTGACAAAGCATTGAGCGGCTGTGACATAGCATTGAGCGGCTGTGACATAGCATTGAGCGGCTGTGACATAGCATTGAGCGGCTGTGACATAGCGTTGGGTGGTGTGATGTGACATAGCGTTGGGTGGCTGTGACATAGCGTTGAGTGGCTGTGACATAGCATTGAGCGGCTGTGACATAGCGTTGAGTGGCTGTGACATAGCGTTGGGTGGCTGTGGCATAGCATTGCGTGGTTGTGACATAGCGTTGAGTGGCTGTGACATGGCATTGAGCGCCTGTGAGATAGCGTTGAGTGGCTGTGGCTGTGACATAGCGTTGGGTGGCTGTGGCATAGCGTTGAGTGGGTATGACATAGCATTGAGCAGCTGTGACATAGCATTGAGCGGCTGTGACATAGCATTGAGTGGTTGTGACATTGCATTGAGTGGCTGTGACATGGCATTGAGCGCCTGTGAGATAGTGTTGAGTGGCTGTGACATAGCGTTGAGTGTCTGTGACATAGCTTTGAGTGGCTGTGACATAGCATTGAGCGGCTGTGACATAGCATTGAGCGGCTGTGACATAGCATTGAGTGGTTGTGACATTGCATTGAGTGGCTGTGACATGGCATTGAGCGCCTGTGAGATAGCGTTGAGTGGCTGTGACATAGCATTGAGTGGTTGTAACATAGCTTTGAGTGGCTGTGACTTCTGTCTCGCCCAACTTCTGTCTCTGCTTCCAAAAGTATAAAAAAGCGTCTCGATATATAAAACATCGAGACTGGAAAATATTTCGAGAAAATATCGCCATGGGATATATAGTGGTAGCTTGGTGAAAGGGTTTGGTTAGGTAAGTCTAGAGTTTAGTGTTGTCTTAGAATAGGGTTAGGTTGTAGATAGAGGGAGAGGCGGTATCACAACTCACCTCTGAGTATCAATGATCAACGTATTGTTAGTTGTCTGGGTAATCAGTGTGAGTATCGTATTGGAAACATGATTGGATTCATTGTCGCTCATATATTCCACCTAAAATGATAATAATATATATACATATAGCATTGGAGCAATTAGATCAACGTGCACAAGTCACCACAACCCATCACAGACTGTTTCACATTACCACTGCACTGGGGACTGGTTTATAAAGAGGAAATGAGTAAAAAATAAAGCAAACATTTACTTACCTACCATAGATAGCCAGAGTAAGGCATGTTTTATTTTAAATTACAGTTTAAGCATATGCACGATCTGACGATTTATAAACGGCCCAAAGTACCAAGTGGGCCTAACCTAACAGCAAGGCCTAGTACAGTAGTAGTAAGTAAAATAATAACCTCATCGCCAGAATCTGATGCGTATCTTTAGCTGGCTGCCTGGGACCGCATGCTGGCATGTGTAATTTACTTCCGACCGCCGGCGCTTTTTCCCTCTATTTGATCCAAATAGATTACAGGATTAGGATTTTAATCACTTGAATCACTGAAATAACGATGTGTAAGAAGCCTATTCAAGTTCAATACAAACCTGTTAAGTGAAGAACCTTCGCATTAAATGTGGGCCAACTTGACAGTTGACAGAAGATCTGGATTCGAAAATTCTTTCCAACGTACCGCTGTACCGGTAGTAGGCCGGCATTTCGAGGAGGCCATAATATTTTTCCAGTCAGCCAGTCTGCCAGTGCAGCCCTTGCCGCTTGCCTGTTGTTTCGACCAACCAGCGCCAGGAAGACAGAGCCCAATCTAAACTGTCGTCGTCATCGAATTACTGGCACTGCACTGCCTGACTGCATTACATACAGACATATTACTGTATTCTGGTATTACAATACAATTAGGCTAGGCTGCTAGGCCTATATAATGTACATAAATAATATATAATGTATATGACATATATTACAGTATTATGTATTATATATGTTATGTAGGCCTATATAACATATAATGTATAATATAAAAAGATTTATCAGTTTATATGACAGTCAGGCAGTATGAAGCTTAATTAAAAATAACTTAAACAGTTAATATAGGCATACGGCAGTAAACAAACATATGGCAGTATGGTCAACCCTATTGCAGCACTTAAACCAGTAAACAGCTGGCCTACACACTGCCTACCTGCAGCAACATGAGAGTAAAAACCCAAGCGATCATTTTGTGAACATCCAATGATATTGCCTGTTTTATAAATGCTTTAAGTTGTTATGGGATGTTCTGTTTGATTGGTTGTTATGTGATTTACTTGCTAATCTTGGCCAGTATTAAATACACTAAATCAACAAGCACTGATCAATGTGTACAGATATACAGTAGGAGTCAATATGTTTCACAGGAGGCATGATGGAGGGGGGGGGGGGGGGGGGGGATTTTCGAAAACATATCTTGGTGAATTAAAAGCACATCCCGGCGAATTAGCAATGATAATTATTAAGTGAGGGAAAGTATTATTTATATTATATCTGTATTACATATTATTTACCTACATTAAATGTCCAGTTACTGCTGTATTGTACGATATGACAGTATTTTACAAAGATTAAAGCTGTAAAGAGGCCTGGCCTCTACAGCTCTATCCTAGAACCTAGAGGAAGAGTCCATCAATTGTATTATATTCTTAAGTACATTCCTGCATTCTTTCATTATTACGTCAGTCACTGCAAACAATCACTCATAGCGTCATAGGTAAGTGTGTTAGAGTCTGAGAGTACATGTAGAGCTACCGGCATACTGCTAATATTTAAATGTAAACTACTAAGTTACATTGATCGCTTGTTGATTTAGTGCATTTAATACTGGCCAAGATTAGCAAGTAAATCACACAACAACCAATCAAACAGAACATCCCATAACAACTTAAAGCATTTATAAAACAGGCAATATCATTGGATGTTCACAAAATGATCGCTTGGGTTTTTACTCTCATGTCCTGCAGCACTACTGTCAAGCTCTCAGAATGTGGCTGAGTGGGTGCTGGTAGGCTGGGGCAGGCAGTGGAGTGTCTACTGACTGACTGACTGACTGATGTACTGCAGTACTGCATGCACTGCTGCATGATTTATAGGCCTATAAACGAATTTGGCGGTAAATTTTAGGCGGTTTATTCAAACAGCCTTAAGACATATTGGCAATGATGTGCAGGACGTTTGTTCAACACGACAAAGTAGCATTTAACAAACAGCTGGAATAAACATGTATGATTTATGTTACACAATAACGTGTAAAACAAATGTTAAATAATTACATGATAAAACATGTTACATTTAGGTATCATAAAAACGTGATCAACAAATGTTTGATTATAACATGATTGGATATTATGTTATTTAGATGTTAAAATAACATGTTGATTAAAACAAGTTTAGAAAAAAAACATGTCAACATGATTCAAGCATATAAACAAACGTTTGGTATAATAATGTGTAGCGTGTCTGGTTAGCAGGGAGACAATCTAAATACATATTAAATGCAGCTGGATAAGTAATTAAAATAAATTAAATATAATATATTATGTATGATTTATTAGGAACCGAGAGGTTAGTTAGATTTAAAACAAGCAAGATAAGTAATAGTCGAGTAGACGCTAAGTAATAGTCGAGTAGACGCTAAGTAATAGTCGAGTAGACGCTAAGTAATAGTCGAGTAGACGCTAAGTAATAGTCGAGTAGACGCTAAGTAATAGTCGAGTAGACGCTAAGTAATAGTCGAGTAGACGCTAAGTAATAGTCGAGTAGACGCTAAGTAATAGTCGAGTAGACGCTAAGTAATAGTCGAGTAGACGCTAAAGTAATAGTCGAGTAGACGCTAAGTAATAGTCGAGTAGACGCTAAGTAATAGTCGAGTAGACGCTAAGTAATAGTCGAGTAGACGCTAAGTAATAGTCGAGTAGACGCTAAGTAATAGTCGAGTAGACGCTAAAGTAATAGTCGAGTAGACGCTAAGTAATAGTCGAGTAGACGCTAAGTAATAGTCGAGTAGACGCTAAGTAATAGTCGAGTAGACGCTAAGTAATAGTCGAGTAGACGCTAAAGTAATAGTCGAGTAGACGCTTGGCACATTTTAAAAGTATTTTGTAATTACTTACGATAAAATAATCTAAAAACAAAAACCATTTAAAACCTGCAAAATAAGTACAATTTAAAAAATATTTTAAATTTCGTACCAAAAACTGACAGTTGAGATAAAATGTGAATGAGAAATAGAATACTGCACATTACGGGAGTTTTTTAAAATTATTATTATTATTTGATTATTTTTTCTTATATTGATTGGCATCAGGTAAGCAGATAATTCAGGTTCAGTGTGCGTAGATTGCAATTCATCTGAGTACAGTCACAGTTCAATTTCCATGTGCAAGTTAGATCCACATCATAATGTCTATGGAAGTAGGTCTAGAACAAGTTTATGTACCTGTACAGTATTATGTTTACGTAACAATTACTGTTTATGTAACAAGTTTACTACCTCATGTCGTTATTTTTTATCCGTTCAAGCTGAAACTTTATTGGCAGATTGCACATGCTAGACCATCTCTAAAGCTGCGTATTTGTGGGAACTAAAATCGAAATGACTTTCAGCCATTTCCTACAGTATTATTGTTTTTAATCCACTTTCGTCCTGATTGATAAAGACTGACGATACAGACTTTGCAAGTTTATATCGAAGTACAGTAAGGTTGACCTCGCAGTGGCAGCAGATGATGGTATTGACAGTTGGGAGGTCATGTGGTTCGTTGTTAATTGCGGACATACACACACGGTATCAGTATTTCCAGGTCAACTTTTCATCTGAGACGCTAACGGAATGGATAGAGCGACAGACTTTCATCCTGGAGATCACCAGTTCGATCCCACCCGGAAGTCATTAGACTCATTGCCGACCAAAGCTGTGCCTAACGAACTTGTAGTTGTGTCAAGTACAATGAACACATTCCAATCAGACTCTATACAACATTGGAGATGTTCCATTGCCCATTAGTCTCCCCAAGCTTAACACTAGAACAAAGCCGCCTCCGCTTTGCAGGACATTGCTTTCGTCGTAAGGACCAACGAAGTGCAAGTGCATAATCTTGTGCTTTGGCGGCCTCATGGAGTGAATAAGTATGGTGCACGACAGCCCATGACTTTCTTGAGACGCATCTTAAAGGGCACTGCCGCACTGGCCTTGAAGATGCGGATGATCTAGCAAATGTCATGGGTGATAGGGAGTTGTGGTAGCGCAATTTTGTCAACAAGCTGGTACAGTAATGCAGCATTGTAGTAGGAAAGTTATAAAAATAGGACACTTGGTATTATTAATATTATTATTAAATCGATTTTAATACAGTAATTCTAAATGCATTTGTGATTTTGATTTTTAACATTTCATTCTTAATTAGAAGTACCAGTAGTGTTTTCTACAGTATAATATTTGCTTGCATCGCACATGGTGTATACGTATAATATTGTAAACTTCTCCCGCGGGGCACTTACTGTATATAATATAGTATAGTGTATACTGTATTAAAATTACCCGCGGAATAAAAATGCATATTTAGTCTTAGTGAAATAGATTACATATATGGGCGATGGGCGTACGGTACTTATGAGTGTTTGGTGTTTCATTTTTAATGATAACTATACAGTAGTGAATTTTTATCAGTTTATGGCGTAAACTAATAACATTACTGAAGTAAGAAATGATACAGGCACACAAAAAGATATAAAAACCAAACGTCTCACGTCCTATATCAATTTCACAATTTTCTTAAAAAGCATGAACATTACAAGGCGCATGCAGACGTGGCATGTTCTGTCTGCCTGTCCATTCCATTTAGGCTACCGTACTGCCGTAACCGTTCGTATTGTGCTTGTGCAGTCTGCAGTCCACAATCCAGCAATCCAGCAATCTGCTGTTCAGTTCGTGCAGGTTCATTTCTGGTACCGGTATTGCGGTATAATATGACACTGACTGGCTGATAGTTCAGTATCAACAGTCTGACAGTTGCAGAGTTGGCAGTTGGGTCGAGTTCTTCAGGTTACAGGGTTACGCCAGTCAGTCAGTACGTTACGGCAGTACGGGTCGGATCGATTAGTCCTACCGGTACGCCGCTACGCCTACATTGGCCTACCTACTGACCTACCAGCCTACTGCCAGACTGCACTGCACTGGCCTACCGGGACCGACTGCAGCAGACCTACAGTATTAAAATATTAAAAGGCGAGCGAGGGGAGCGTAGCGAGCAAAGAAATTTTGCAGAAATATTAAGATTAATACAGTAATACAGTATCAGTCAGATAGCAGGATAGTAGGTCCCAGTCCCATTTGAACTCCCACTTTAAAGATTTCCCGCTAAAGTTTACCCCATCATCTGATCATGGCACATGGTGGTCACGCGGTCTATGTAAAAGTAAAATATCTTCCATAGGCCTAGTACGGTAACTCTTAACTTTTAAAGGCTTTTTATTAACTTTTAATATTTTTCTCGCCTTACTGCCTTAGGCCTAATTAAACTTTTTAACTTTTAAACGTTTTCTAACCTTATTTAAAACTTTATATCACCACTTTTTAACTTTTTCTAACCTCTATTAATACTTTTTATCACCATTTAATTATACACATTCAGACATTAGACCTCTAATATGTAATACCCTATCCCCTATCTTAATAACTAATTGAGAAAATTGACAAACTGCATTTATTTATTTTGATCCTATATAATCGACGTTTTTAACCTGTTAACTAGGCCTATGTACATTTCAATAGCTGAATAGTTTTTACTCGCGGCTTTACTGTTATTTCTTAATTTAATTTTTAACTTTCGTTTAATTTTAACCAAATACTGAAATAATAAAACATAAATTTTAAAAATGCTACCTATAATTAAATCAAGTTTTTAAATATATAAATTTGTTCGTCCTATTTGTGTAAACAATTACGCTTATTCTGCCATTCATTATTTTTCATTATTTTATTTTATTGGTGAATTGTAATAATTGTATACTTAGCAGCTTAGTGCAGTAGTGAATATATTATACTTGTGACCTCCTATTACAGTACTACATAGTCGAGTCATGTTTGTTTAGTTTAAGAAGATATAATTTGTTTCTATTTGCGTCTCTATTATTGTTTATTTAGTGTTTTGGTTTAATAATAAACTTCAACTTGGCGTTGGCATTTAACTGTTTATTGTCTATTTTTTTAATCTATTAGTTAGTTAGTACAGTAGTAATAGTATTACCAGATCAATTTCAACCATGAATATCTTTCGGCTACTTGGAGATATGAGCCATTTGGTGGCGATTGTGGTATTACTGCTGAAGATATGGAAGACTCGATCTTGTGCAGGTTTGTTTTATAATTGATTAACTGTATCTTGGCAGTACATTAATCAGGTAATATGCCGGCTGACCGGTACCGGTACAATAACATTATTAATATGTAATGAGCTCTACAGCAGCTCTACTGTAGCTGTCTAAGTATCTCAGTGATATACTGATATACTACCGGCTGACAGGTACCGATATATAATTCAGTTAAATTTCATTTCATTATTTCATCATTATAATGGTATTACTTTTTTAATTTAATTCCATTGGCGCATTGGGGATATCAGGCAGCGGCAGAACAACGTTGTTACAAGATATTACCATTTTTTCTTCGGTTTAGGGAAGTACCAACTGTTCAATATAATACATCTATACAATGTCTCACCGTCAACACCCGAATGTGGGAATTGATTGGCTACTGTAATGACTACTGTAATGTTTTAACTACAATACTAGAAATTGTAGTTAAAAGTTCACTAAATAGGTGTTTTAGGGTGCTGGTCAGTGGTCACCTCGCCGTACTGCCAACTTCCCACTTCGCCGCAGGTCACCTCCCCGCACCCCGCTGATAGTATGCGGCGAGGTGTCTCATTATGAATGCCATTTCGCCGCAAATTATCGGACACCTCGCCGCAAGTCAATATTAATCACGTATTCCTATATTTACAGGGAGGCCTAGTTATGGCATTGGACATTGTTATGATCGTACGGAGCTGGTTTTGGAATATGTTCGGAATATGACGATTTTATTCAAATCCACTTCCAATTTTATAATCTTATTATTTTTCTCATTCAAAAACGCTGTTACAAAAATTTAATGATTATTGATTATTATTGATAGTTAATGATTATTGTTAAGTAAATCGAAACGTCAGCTGTTTTTTAGAATCTTTATTTCTCAAGTCATGAAGTTATTTGCGCTTTTTATTGTTGCCTTAAAGAGCAATAATTGCTGGTTTCAAAAATATATGGGTTTAGCGCGCCTTATTATTTAGCGACATTGCAATAATTACGTCTCAAATGCATCCAAATCGTTGGTTTATCTGTAATAATAAATTTTCGGAATCGTGTAATGTTGTTAAATAAACGCCTTTCCTTTCAGCAATTTAAATATGGTGGAAAGTTTCCATAGCAACAGAACATATGTTCTGCGGTTATGTTCTTAGGTTAGATTCTATGGGATGTTTGAAGATTAACATACTAGAGTTGAAACAGAGACATATTTTTCTTAATCCCGGTGAACCAGAGACCTTCCCAGATAATTATTTTGGAAAATACCAGAGCCAGGGATCAGAGACTTTGCTTATTTTTGTACTTATAATTTGATTATAGCAAAAAACAGGTATGTATGAACTGAGAACTATTTATGGTTGAATTACAGTAAATCCAACCGATTCAACCCTTACCTAATGAAAAAAATAAGCGCAAGTACAGTTTGGGTTAATTTTAAAAGTTACATTAATTTGTTTTGCTACATAGGGACTTTGTTAAATATAAAAGGCACTGAATTCACAACTGTTAAAATCATATACGTATTACTGGACTCTATAAACTTGGTCATTTACGAATACAGTTAGTGCACAAGTCCAGTACGCTATTCGACCCTATTGCAAGTCTAGTTACGCTCGTTCTCTTTATTTGGTCGCGTAATATATAGCCTACAACAAGGTGAAAAGAGCTCTACTTTTACATGTAAACTTCATGGGAGTTCAAATTAAGCACCCTTATTCTTAAATAAGAACCCTCTTTAGGTGCAAATTTAACTTATGAAACGCACCTGAAATTAAATAGAAGATTACTGGTTCATTTAGTGTGAGTCATGCTTAAAAATAGGGTAGAAGTTGCTATATAATTTTGTTGAAGCGGAGTATTAAAAATTGTTAAAAAATTAAAGTAATTATTTTTATAGTAAAAAGATTTTTGTGATAAAATCTTCATTTATCATTTTATATTGTACAATATATTTTTTTAATTTGAAAAATCACTGATCTCTGGGTAAAATGTGTGTTTTCAATACCCGGGAACCAGAGAGACCTATCCAGAGACCAAAAAATTGCCCGGAGAATCCAGAGATCAGTGACAGTCTCTGTATCAACTCTAGAACACACATTAGATAGGGATGCCGCACAGTTGTAAATATTACTTCGGCAGTAAATAATCTATGCCAAGTTATGAAAATAACGCGATAAATAAGAATACAATAAAAACTTTCATTTTGTAATCATATCCATTAATGTACTCATTACACTGTATTACATCCATCAATAATATAAAAAAGGATTTCCGACCACAATGGTCCGTCTGCTACCACAAATGAATAGGTTTCCTTGGAAACATTAACTAACAATAAGTATCTGATATGCTTATATCAATCATCACGTCTTACTAAACATTTAAACGATTTCAATAATAATTACAGAAAGACAACGATTTGGATACATTTGAATCATAATTATTGCAATGCAACGAAATAAAAACCTCTAAACCCATATATTTCTGAAATGAGTGATTATTGCTCTATTAGAGTGCAAATCTCGAATGTTGAAACATAATTTCCAAAAAGATGTATTTATTTAACATAGTTTTTGAATGAGAAAAAATAATAAGATTATAAAATTGTAAGTAGATTTGAATAAAATCGTTATATTCCGAACAGAATGAGCCCAAAACCATCTTCGTACGATTAAAACTCGCGAAGTTATTAGCAAAAATAAACTGCTGCGTAATTTAAAAAAAAATACTTTAGTATTATTATTATAGGCATTGCATTGTTGCCAAGTTACTATAAGATAAACAAAATGTTCCAGAATATTGTGTTTTTATTTAATAGAATAAATGGCCTGCATTACTTGCAACTTTCGAATTTCCCATAACTCAGCTATATCCCAACCAAATTCAAATGTTTTTACATATTTGGAATCCTTGCACGGCCAGCTTTCCATTGCTACCAACCAACTAACTACTATAAGGTTATGAAGAATAACTGACTGGTGACTGGTACGCAATTGCCGGAGCGGAGGCACTTTTATTCAAACGCTTGTAGCTAAATATTGAAAGAGAAAATAAAAATTCTGGTTCACCAACTAAGGAGGATGTAGGTTAAACAATCTATGTTTCAAATTTCATTCAATCTCATCAAGATTTGTAGTAAAATTTGTGGGGGGGGGGGGGGGGGGGGGGTTGGTTAACCGCATTTCCTCGAAATAGTAAAAGCATTCAGGTCATGCAAAAAGTCGGACAAAATGTTGCTTTTATACTTTTTGTACAAAAATTACTTTATTTCCCTGACACATTGAGGTACGGTATCACCATCAGTATTGATTTAAAAATTATTTGCTTACATTTTGTTTTAGGAATATCTGGTAAAACACAGGTGATGTTTCTTCTGGTGTTTGTGACTCGGTACCTGGACTTGGTAACGAACTTTATTTCCCTATACAATACCACCATGAAGATTTTCTTTATTTCCTCGTCTGCGGCGACGATTTTCCTCATGTACTTTAAGTTCAAGGCGACCTACGACAGTAACCACGACACTTTCCGAGCCGAGTTCCTCATTGTACCGGTGGGCGGGTTGGCATTCCTCGTCAACCACGATTTCTCGCCATTGGAGGTAAAACATTTAATATTTTTAGTTACAGATAATTTGACCCAATTTAGTCTAATTATATTATATAATTAAGGTGATTTACTATATTATAATTAATTGTGTTAATGTTTTTTATATAATGTAATGTATAATTTTTCATTTTATGTTATACAGAAACAATTTCGTGATATTTACGAGAGAATAGAATCATTTCAAGGACATTCAGTGTAATAAAGCGGTGAAGTTATAAGACCTTTAAGAGATAGATCCCTCTCATAAGTTTTTCAATTTTCTAATCAAATATATTCGAACGGCAGTGAGGATTGTCTCTTATATAGTTTTTGGCCTAGCAGATACCGGGGTCATATCGTTGAACACCCCCACCCCCTTGGTGAACTCCCCCCGGACAAAGTAACATGGTAGACAGACAGACACACCCCTCCCCCCACCTAAGCAAACTAAATTGACTGGCCCACGACAAACGTAGATTCATAAAATGTTTTGATCCCATTGTTTTATTTTGGTATGACAAATCACAATTTCTATTAATTATTTCTCCCCAGATTCTTTGGACGTTTTCTATTTACTTAGAATCCGTTGCCATCCTTCCACAACTATTCCTTATTAGTAAAACTGGTGAAGCAGAAAGCATTACAAGCCATTACCTGTTCTCTTTGGGTGAGTCATTACAAGTCATTACCTGTTCTCTTTGGGTGAGTCATTACAAGTCATTACCTGTGTTTCTCTTTTAGGTTCGTACCGCGCTCTCTATCTACTCAACTGGATATACCGTTACTAATCTGTGTTTCTCTTTTAGGTTCGTACCGCGCTCTCTATCTACTCAACTGGATATACCGTTACTAATCTGTGTTTCTCTTTTAGGTTCGTACCGCGCTCTCTATCTACTCAACTGGATATACCGTTACTACTCTGTGTTTCTCTTTTAGGTTCGTACCGCGCTCTCTATCTACTCAACTGGATATACCGTTACTACTCTGTGTTTCTCTTTTAGGTTCGTACCGCGCTCTCTATCTACTCAACTGGATATACCGTTACTACTCCGACGGTTTCTATGATCTTATCGCCATCGTCGCCGGATGTGTTCAAACTATCCTTTACTGCGATTTCTTCTACCTTTACGTTACAAAAGGTCAGTTACTATTGACTGACAGCTCTAGTTACTATTGACTGACAGCTCTAGTTACTATTGACTGACAGCTCTAGTTACTATTGACTGACAGCTCTAGTTACTATTGACTGACAGCTCTAGTTACTATTGACTGACAGCTCTAGTTACTATTGATTGACAGCTCTAGTTACTATTGACTGACAGCTCTAGTTATTATTGACTGACAGATCTAGGTACTATTGACTGAGAGAACTAGTTACTATTGACTGACAGCTCTAGTTACTATTGACTGACAGCTCTAGTTACTATTGACTGAGAGCTCTAGTTACTATTGACTGAGAGCTCTAGTTACTATTGACTGAGAGCTCTAGTTACTATTGACTGACAGCTCTAGTTACTATTGACTGACAGCTCTAGTTACTATTGACTGACAGCTCTAGTTACTATTGACTGACAGCTCTAGTTACTATTGATTGACAGCTCTAGTTACTATTGACTGACAGCTCTAGTTATTATTGACTGACAGATCTAGGTACTATTGACTGAGAGAACTAGTTACTATTGACTGACAGCTCTAGTTACTATTGACTGACAGCTCTAGTTACTATTGACTGAGAGCTCTAGTTACTATTGACTGACAGCTCTAGTTACTATTGACTGACAGCTCTAGTTACTATTGACTGACAGCTCTAGTTACTATTGACTGACAGCTCTAGTTACTATTGACTGACAGCTCTAGTTACTATTGACTGACAGCTCTAGTTACTATTGACTGAGAGCTCTAGTTACTTACTATTGACTGACAGGCCTAGTTACTATTGACTGACAGCTCTAGTTACTATTGACTGACAGCTCTAGTTACTATTGACTGAGAGCTCTAGTTACTTACTATTGACTGACAGCTCTAGTTACTATTGACTGAGAGCTCTAGTTACTATTGACTGAGAGATCTAGTTACTATTGACCGAGAGCTCTAGTTACTTACTATTGACTGACAGCTCTAGTTACTATTGACTGAGAGCTCTAGTTACTTTTGACTGAGAGATCTAGTTACTATTGACTGACAGCTCTAGTTACTATTGACTGACAGCTCTAGTTACTATTGACTGACAGCTCTAGTTACTATTGACTGACAGCTCTAGTTGCTATTGACTGGCAGCTCTAATTACTATTGACTGAGAGATCTAGTTAGTAGTTACTAATGAGTATTGACTGAGAGATCTAGTTACTATTGACTGAGAGCTCTAGTTACTTACTATTGACTGACAGCTCTAGTTACTATTGACTGAGAGCTCTAGTTACTTTTGACTGAGAGATCTAGTTACTATTGACTGACAGCTCTAGTTACTATTGACTGACAGCTCTAGTTACTATTGACTGACAGCTCTAGTTACTATTGACTGACAGCTCTAGTTGCTATTGACTGGCAGCTCTAATTACTATTGACTGAGAGATCTAGTTAGTAGTTACTAATGAGTATTGACTGAGAGATCTAGTTACTATTGACTGAGAGCTCTAGTTACTTACTATTGACTGACAGCTCTATAGTTACTATTGACTGAGAGCTCTAGTTACTATTGACTGACAGCTCTAGGTACTATTGACTGAGAGCTCTAGTTACTATTGACTGACAGCTCTAGTTACTATTGACTGAGAGCTCTAGTTACTATTGACTGAGAGATCTAGTTACTATTGACTGACAGCTCTAGTTACTATTGACTGACAGCTCTAGTTGCTATTGACTGGCAGCTCTAATTACTATTGACTGAGAGATCTAGTTAGTAGTTACTAATGAGTATTGACTGAGAGATCTAGTTACTATTGACTGAGAGCTCTAGTTACTTACTATTGACTGACAGCTCTATAGTTACTATTGACTGAGAGCTCTAGTTACTATTGACTGACAGCTCTAGGTACTATTGACTGAGAGCTCTAGTTACTATTGACTGAGAGATCTAGTTACTATTGACTGACAGCTCTAGTTACTATTGACTGACAGCTCTAGTTACTATTGACTGACAGCTCTAGTTACTATTGACTGACAGCTCTAGTTACTATTGACTGACAGCTCTAGTTAGTAGTTACTAATGAGTATTGACTGAGAGATCTAGTTACTATTGACTGAGAGCTCTAGTTACTTACTATTGACTGACAGCTCTATAGTTACTATTGACTGAGAGCTCTAGTTACTATTGACTGAGAGATCTAGTTACTATTGACTGACAGCTCTAGTTACTATTGACTGACAGCTCTAGTTGCTATTGACTGGCAGCTCTAATTACTATTGACTGAGAGATCTAGTTAGTAGTTACTAATGAGTATTGACTGAGAGATCTAGTTACTATTGACTGAGAGCTCTAGTTACTTACTATTGACTGACAGCTCTATAGTTACTATTGACTGAGAGCTCTAGTTACTATTGACTGACAGCTCTAGGTACTATTGACTGAGAGCTCTAGTTACTATTGACTGAGAGATCTAGTTACTATTGACTGACAGCTCTAGTTACTATTGACTGACAGCTCTAGTTACTATTGACTGACAGCTCTATAGTTACTATTGACTGAGAGCTCTAGTTACTATTGACTGACAGCTCTAGGTACTATTGACTGAGAGCTCTAGTTACTATTGACTGAGAGATCTAGTTACTATTGTCTGACAGCTCTAGTTACTATTGACTGACAGCTCTAGTTACTATTGACTGAGAGCTCTAGTTACTATTGACTGACAGCTCTAGTTACTATTGACTGACAGCTCTAGGTACTATTGACTGACAGCTCTAGTTACTATTGACTGAGAGCTCTAGTTACTATTGACTGAGAGATCTAGTTACTATTGACTGACAGCTCTAGTTACTATTGACTGACAGCTCTAGTTACTATTGACTGACAGCTCTAATTACTATTGTCTGACAGCTCTAGTTACTATTGACTGACAGCTCTAGTTACTATTGACTGACAGCTCTAGTTACTATTGACTGAGAGCTCTAGTTACTATTGACTGAGAGATCTAGTTACTATTGACTGACAGCTCTAGTTACTATTGACTGACAGCTCTAGTTACTATTGACTGAGAGCTCTAGTTACTATTGACTGAGAGATCTAGTTACTATTGACTGACAGCTCTAGTTACTATTGACTGACAGCTCTAATTACTATTGTCTGACAGCTCTAGTTACTATTGACTGACAGCTCTAGTTACTATTGACTGACAGCTCTAGTTACTATTGATTGACAGCTCTAGTTACTATTGACTGACAGCTCTAGTTATTATTGACTGACAGCTCTAGGTACTATTGACTGAGAGAACTAGTTACTATTGACTGCCAGCTCTAGTTACTATTGACTGACAGCTCTAGTTACTATTGACTGACAGCTCTAGTTACTATTGACTGACAGCTCTAGTTACTATTGACTGACAGCTCTAGTTACTATTGACTGACAGCTCTAGTTACTTACTATTGACTGACAGCTCTAGTTACTATTGACTGACAGCTCTAGTTACTATTGACTGACAGCTCTAGTTACTATTGACTGAGAGATCTAGTTACTATTGACTGAGAGCTCTAGTTACTATTGACTGAGAGAACTAGTTACTATTGACTGCCAGCTCTAGTTACTATTGACTGACAGCTCTAGTTACTATTGACTGACAGCTCTAGTTACTATTGACTGACAGCTCTAGTTACTTACTATTGACTGACAGCTCTAGTTACTATTGACTGACAGCTCTAGTTACTATTGACTGACAGCTCTAGTTACTATTGACTGACAGCTCTAGTTACTATTGACTGACAGCTCTAGTTACTATTGACTGACAGCTCTAGTTACTATTGACTGAGAGATCTAGTTACTATTGACTGAGAGCTCTAGTTACTATTGACTGACAGCTCTAGTTACTATTGACTGAGAGCTCTAGTTACTTACTATTGACTGACAGCTCTAGTTACTATTGACTGAGAGCTCTAGTTACTATTGACTGAGAGATCTAGTTACTATTGACTGACAGCTCTAGTTACTATTGACTGACAGCTCTAGTTACTATTGACTGACAGCTCTAGTTACTATTGACTGACAGCTCTAGTTACTATTGACTGACAGCTCTAGTTACTATTGACTGACAGCTCTAGTTACTATTGACTGACAGCTCTAGTTACTATTGACTGAGAGATCTAGTTACTATTGACTGACAGCTCTAGTTACTATTGACTGACAGCTCTAGTTACTATTGACTGACAGCTCTAGTTACTGATTGACAGGTCAATAGTTACTATTGACTGACAGCTCTTGTTACTATTGACTGACAGCTCTAGTTACTATTGACTGACAGCTCTAGTTACTATTGACTGAGAGCTCTAGTTACTATTGACTGACAGCTCTAGTTACTATTGACTGACAGCTCTAGTTACTATTGACTGACAGCTCTAGTTACTATTGACTGAGAGCTCTAGTTACTATTGACTGAGAGCTCTAGTTACTATTGACTGACAGCTCTAGTTACTATTGACTGAGAGCTCTAGTTACTATTGACTGAGAGATCTAGTTACTATTGACTGAGAGATCTAGTTACTATTGACTGAGAGATCTAGTTACTATTGACTGACAGCTCTAGTTATTATTGACTGAGAACTCTAGTTACCATTGACTGACAGCTCTAGTTATTATTGACTGAGAGCTCTAGTTACTATTGACTGAGAGATCTAGTTACTATTGAATGACAGCTCTAGTTATTATTGACTGAGAGCTCTAGTTACTATTGACTGAGAGATCAAGTTACTATTGACTGACAGCTCTAGTTATTATTGACTGAGAGCTCTAGTTACTATTGACTGACAGCTCTAGGTACTATTGACTGACAGCTCTAGTTACTATTGACTGACAGCTCTAGGTACTATTGACTGACAGCTCTAGTTACTATTGACTGACAGCTCTAGTTACTATTGACTGACAGCTCTAGTTACTATTGACTGACAGCTCTAGGTACTATTGACTGACAGCTCTAGTTACTATTGACTGACAGCTCTAGGTACTATTGACTGACAGCTCTAGTTACTATTGACCGACAGCTCTAGTTACTATTGACTGACAGCTCTAGTTACTATTGACTGACAGCTCTAGTTACTATTGACTGACAGCTCTAGTTACTATTGACTGGCAGCTCTAGGTACTATACTAACTATTGACTGACAGCTCTAGTTACTATTGACTGACAGCTCTAGTTACTATTGACTGACAGCTCTAGGTACTATACTAACTATTGACTGTCAGCTCTAGTTACTATTGACTGACAGCTCTAGTTACTATTGACTGACAGCTCTAGTTACTATTGACTGAGAGCTCTAGTTACTATTGACTGACAGCTCTAGTTACAATTGACTGACAGCTCTAGGTACTATACTAACTATTGACTGACAGCTCTAGTTACTATTGACTGACAGCTCTAGTTACTATTGACTGACAGCTCTAGGTACTATTGACTGACAGCTCTAGTTACTATTGACTGACAGCTCTAGTTACTATTGACTGACAGCTCTAGTTACTATTGACTGACAGCTCTAGTTACTATTGACTGACAGCTCTAGTTACTATTGACTGGCAGCTCTAGGTACTATACTAACTATTGACTGACAGCTCTAGTTACTATTGACTGACAGCTCTAGTTACTATTGACTGACAGCTCTAGGTACTATACTAACTATTGACTGACAGCTCTAGTTACTATTGACTGACAGCTCTAGTTACTGATTGACAGGTCAATAGTTACTATTGACTGACAGCTCTTGTTACTATTGACTGACAGCTCTAGTTACTATTGACTGAGAGCTTTAGTTACTTACTATTGACTGACAGCTCTAGTTACTATTGACTGACAGCTCTAGTTACTATTGACTGAGAGCTATAGTTACTATTGACTGACAGCTCTAGTTACTATTGACTGAGAGCTCTAGTTACTATTGACTGACAGCTCTAGTTACTATTGACTGACAGCTCTAGTTACTATTGACTGACAGCTCTAGTTACTATTGACTGAGAGCTCTAGTTACTATTGACTGAGAGCTCTAGTTACTATTGACTGAGAGATCTAGTTACTATTGACTGAGAGATCTAGTTACTATTGACTGACAGCTCTAGTTATTATTGACTGAGAACTCTAGTTACCATTGACTGACAGCTCTAGTTATTATTGACTGAGAGCTCTAGTTACTATTGACTGAGAGATCTAGTTACTATTGAATGAGAGCTCTAGTTACTATTGAATGACAGCTCTAGTTATTATTGACTGAGAGCTCTAGTTACTATTGACTGAGAGATCAAGTTACTATTGACTGACAGCTCTAGTTATTATTGACTGAGAGCTCTAGTTACTATTGACTGACAGCTCTAGGTACTATTGACTGACAGCTCTAGTTACTATTGACTGACAGCTCTAGTTACTATTGACTGACAGCTCTAGTTACTATTGACTGACAGCTCTAGGTACTATTGACTGACAGCTCTAGTTACTATTGACTGACAGCTCTAGTTACTATTGACTGACAGCTCTAGTTACTATTGACTGAGAGCTCTAGTTACTATTGACTGACAGCTCTAGTTACAATTGACTGACAGCTCTAGGTACTATACTAACTATTGACTGTCAGCTCTAGTTACTATTGACTGACAGCTCTAGTTACTATTGACTGACAGCTCTAGTTACTATTGACTGAGAGATCAAGTTACTATTGACTGACAGCTCTAGTTATTATTGACTGACAGCTCTAGTTACTATTGACTGACAGCTCTAGTTACTATTGAATGACAGCTCTAGTTATTATTGACTGAGAGCTCTAGTTACTATTGACTGAGAGATCAAGTTACTATTGACTGACAGCTCTAGTTATTATTGACTGAGAGCTCTAGTTACTATTGACTGACAGCTCTAGGTACTATTTACTGACAGCTCTAGTTACTATTGACTGACAGCTCTAGTTACTATTGACTGACAGCTCTAGTTACTATTGACTGACAGCTCTAGGTACTATTGACTGACAGCTCTAGTTACTATTGACTGACAGCTCTAGTTACTATTGACTGACAGCTCTAGTTACTATTGACTGAGAGCTCTAGTTACTATTGACTGACAGCTCTAGTTACAATTGACTGACAGCTCTAGGTACTATACTAACTATTGACTGTCAGCTCTAGTTACTATTGACTGACAGCTCTAGTTACTATTGACTGACAGCTCTAGTTACTATTGACTGAGAGCTCTAGTTACTATTGACTGACAGCTCTAGTTACAATTGACTGACAGCTCTAGGTACTATACTAACTATTGACTGACAGCTCTAGTTACTATTGACTGACAGCTCTAGTTACTATTGACTGACAGCTCTAGGTACTATACTAACTATTGACTGTCAGCTCTAGTTACTATTGACTGACAGCTCTAGTTATTATTGACTGACAGCTCTAGTTACTATTGACTGACAGCTCTAGGTACTATTGACTGAGAGAACTAGTTACTATTGACTGACAGCTCTAGTTACTATTGACTGACAGCTCTAGTTACTATTGACTGACAGCTCTAGTTACTATTGACTGACAGCTCTAGGTACTATTGACTGAGAGAACTAGTTACTATTGACTGACAGCTCTAGTTACTATTGACTGACAGCTCTAGTTACTATTGACTGACAGCTCTAGTTACTATTGACTGACAGCTCTAGTTACTATTGACTGACAGCTCTAGTTACTATTGATTGACAGCTCTAGTTACTATTGACTGACAGCTCTAGGTACTATACTAAATATTGACTGTCAGCTCTAGTTACTATTGACTGACAGCTCTAGTTACTATTGACTGACAGCTCTAGTTACTATTGACTGAGAGCTCTAGTTACTATTGACTGACAGCTCTAGGTACTATACTAACTATTGACTGACAGCTCTAGGTACTATTGACTCACAGCTCTAGTTACTATTCATTGACATGTCTAGTTACTATTGACTGACAGCTCTAGTTACTATTGATTGACAGGTCTAGTTACTATTGACTGACAGCTCTAGTTACTATTGATTGACAGCTCTAGTTACTATTGACTGAGAGAACTAGGTACTATACTAACTATTGACTGTCAGCTCTAGTTACTATTGACTGACAGCTCTAGTTACTATTGACTGAGAGCTCTAGTTACTATTGACTGACAGCTCTAGGTACTATACTAACTATTGACTGTCAGCTCTAGTTACTATTGACTGACAGCTCTAGTTACTATTGACTGAGAGCTCTAGTTACTATTGACTGACAGCTCTAGTTACAATTGACTGACAGCTCTAGGTACTATTGACTGACAGCTCTAGTTACTATTGACTGACAGCTCTAGGTACTATACTAACTATTGACTGTCAGCTCTAGTTACTATTGACTGACAGCTCTAGTTACTATTGACTGACAGCTCTAGTTACTATTGACTGACAGCTCTAGGTACTATACTAACTATTGACTGTCAGCTCTAGTTACTATTGACTGACAGCTCTAGTTACTATTGACTGACAGCTCTAGTTACTATTGACTGACAGCTCTAGGTACTATACTAACTATTGACTGTCAGCTCTAGTTACTATTGACTGACAGCTCTAGTTACTATTGACTGAGAGCTCTAGTTACTATTGACTGACAGCTCTAGTTACTATTGACTGACAGCTCTAGGTACTATTGACTGACAGCTCTAGTTACTATTGACTGACAGCTCTAGGTACTATACTAACAATTGACTGACAGCTCTAGTTACTATTGACTGACAGCTCTAGTTACTATTGACTGACAGCTCTAGGTACTATACTAACTATTGACTGTCAGCTCTAGTTACTATTGACTGACAGCTCTAGTTACTATTGACTGAGAGCTCTAGTTACTATTGACTGACAGCTCTAGTTACTATTGACTGACAGCTCTAGGTACTATTGACTGACAGCTCTAGTTACTATTGACTGACAGCTCTAGGTACTATACTAACTATTGACTGACAGCTCTAGTTACTATTGACTGACAGCTCTAGGTACTATACTAACAATTGACTGACAGCTCTAGTTACTATTGACTGACAGCTCTAGTTACTATTGACTGAGAGCTCTAGTTACTATTGACTGAGAGCTCTAGTTACTATTGACTGACAGCTCTAGTTACTATTGACTGAGAGCTCTAGTTACTATTGACTGACAGCTCTAGTTACAATTGACTGACAGCTCTAGGTACTATACTAACTATTGACTGACAGCTCTAGGTACTATTGACTGACAGCTCTAGTTACTATTGACTGACAGCTCTAGTTACTATTGACTGACAGCTCTAGTTACTATTGACTCACAGCTCTAGTTACTATTGATTGACATGTCTAGTTACTATTGACTGACAGCTCTAGTTACTATTGATTGACAGCTCTAGTTACTATTGATTGACAGCTCTAGGTACTATTGATTGACAGCTCTAGGTACTATTGACTGACAGCTCTAGGTACTATACTAACTATTGATTGACAGCTCTAGGTACTATACTAACTATTGATTGACAGCTCCATCTTGGAGCAATTTATATATATTTTAACGCTCTTTCAATTCGTATTATATCGCCGATAAAAATATAATACTTTTACGAAAAGTCCATTAAAAACTAATGAATTTAATTGCCTTTATGTTTTTAGTGCTGAAAGGAAAGCAACTGACTCTGCCAGCGTGACGCATTATGTTTGGAGATTGTTTAGCACGTTCCCTAGGTTACGAATTTCATACCGAACTCGTGTGGGTGTGGTCTAGAGAACGAGACCACCCCGCTGCATATTGTACTCTCTTATTGACACTGTTGGTGGCTGGTTGTTAGGGAACAACGATTTGTTTACCATGTAACCACGCGACAGCTTGTTTACTGTTGCGTGGTTACATGTACGCCTATTTATTGTACCTTAGTGTATTTCCCGTCTTTATGTGGGTAATTTATTTCTTTAAAGTGACTGGAGTATCTTTTTGAATATATTGTTATTGGAATTTAAGTTGGACTTAATTTATTTTTATGATTTGAACGGCGTTTCGATGTGGTGTGACAAACACTCCGTCTGAGTTATAAATCGTGGGTTTCGTTGTATTGTATGTTGGTATATAAGTTTTTCGTTATTTTCCAGTCTAATTGGGTTGTGTGCTGTTCGCTTTATTTTTATACCCGGGTATTTGTTACTATATTGGTACAAGAGGCGTCATTTATTATAGACAATAAATTATTTTTAATTCTCCCATTAAATTAATTGTTCAATGGCATATTTTTAGAACCTACAAGTTCTAGAATATGGCAATATGTATTATTATTGTTAGTTATTCTATATAGTATTATTAATTGCTAATGTCCCACCCAAGAAAAATTCCAGAAAATGAACAAATCGACTGATTATTTTACAGGGCCAAGATAATATGAACATCTAGATAATAAAATTATTAAAAAATTATTTCATGTTTTTAGCAGTGGCGCTATTCAAATTTCTTCCTTATTTTAACTTTTAGAAAGTTAAAAAAGTGTTAAAATGTATGACACCGGTTAATTAATTAATTATTATTGTTCCAAATAATTAATTGTCTATGTTATCTCCTGTGGAACTAGATTACCATATATATTAGAATTTCGTGAACTTTTATGACCGACTGAGTATGAAATGATTGATGTGTGTATTTTTTTAACTGTTATCTAAACTGCGATGCGAACAGTTGCGATTTAGAGCGTAGGTGTTCAATAAATTGAATAATTGATTTGCTGCGAAATATAAATAGTTAATGTTTTCACAATTCTCCATTGTTGTTTTGGGCGAGAATTTTTTCAGTGCGGTCGCAGGGGTCCAATTTCTTCTGACGTCACAAATCACACAGAATGAATACAAACAAACTTAGGGGGGGGGGGGGGGGGGGTATAATTAATTAATTTAATTATCAGTATTTGTTTGTCATGCTGCATTTCATACCAGTACTGTAAACTGTACTATCATAGTAGACGCATCCTCTAAGCGTGCGTATTATAAAGTACGCGGTACTTAAAGTTGAATTTTCGGTACATTTATAAATGATTTTTTCATATTTTAAATGTTGGTGTCTGGGCTTGGACTAATAATATTATATTTATATTGTAATAATAAATAATTTATACATTAACCCTACAACTTGTGTGTTTCCACGATACCAGTTAACACTAACACCTATGAAGTTGTTTAACTATTGTTTCTAACCCCCATAAAGTTAAGTTAACAACAAATTACAAAACAAAAATAATGGGTTTAGCTGTACCAATGTTTATTTCGGAGTTATAACATTTGTTGCTTGACTCTGAAGTTTCCAGATATTTTAAGGACATAACAAAACAAAATAAAAAAATGAAAAAGTATATAAACTTTTTTTATATTTTTTTCTTTAAAAAAAAAATGGGGAAATATTATTAAATTTATTGAAGCTTTATGAAATTATTATAAATATTTCATAATGACACAGGACACAACGACCAAAGGTCCTAATGACGCGGAGCAGGTGGATACTAGTGATGGTCACAACGACACAGGACACAACGACCAAAGGTCCTAATGACGCGGAGCAGGTGGATACTAGTGATGGTCATAACGACACAGGACACAACGACCAAAGGTCCTAATGACGCGGAGCAGGTGGATACTAGTGATGGTCATAACGACACAGGACACAACGACCAAAGGTCCTAATGACGCGGGGCAGGTGGATACTAGTGATGGTCATAACGACACAGGACACAACGACCAAAGGTCCTAATGACGCGGGGCAGGTGGATACTAGTGATGGTCATAACGACACAGGACACAACGACCAAAGGTCCTAATGACGCGGGGCAGGTGGATACTAGTGATGGTCATAACGACACAGGACACAACGACCAAAGGTCCTAATGACGCGGAGCAGGTGGATACTAGTGATGGTCATAACGACACAGGACACAACGACCAAAGGTCCTAATGACGCGGAGCAGGTGGATACTAGTGATGGTCATAACGACACAGGACACAACGACCAAAGGTCCTAATGACGCTGGGCAGGTGGATACTAGTGATGGTCATAACGACACAGGACACAACGACCAAAGGTCCTAATGACGCGGAGCAGGTGGATACTAGTGATGGTCATAACGACACAGGACACAACGACCAAAGGTCCTAATGACGCGGAGCAGGTGGATACTAGTGATGGTCATAACGACACAGGACACAACGACCAAAGGTCCTAATGACGCGGAGCAGGTGGATACTAGTGATGATCATGACGACACAGGACACAACGACCAAAGGTCCTAATGACGCGGGGCAGGTGGATACTAGTGATGGTCATGACGACACAGGACACAACGACCAAAGGTCCTAATGACGCGGAGCAGGTGGATACTAGTGATGGTCATAACGACACAGGACACAACGACCAAAGGTCCTAATGACGCGGAGCAGGTGGATACTAGTGATGATCATGACGACACAGGACACAACGACCAAAGGTCCTAATGACGCGGAGCAGGTGGATACTAGTGATGGTCATAACGACACAGGACACAACGACCAAAGGTCCTAATGACGCGGAGCAGGTGGATACTAGTGATGGTCATAACGACACAGGACACAACGACCAAAGGTCCTAATGACACGGGGCAGGTGGATACTAGTGATGGTCATAACGACACAGGACACAACGACCAAAGGTCCTAATAACGCGGAGCAGGTGGATACTAGTGATGGTCATAACGACACAGGACACAACGACCAAAGGTTCTAATGACGCGGAGCAGGTGGATACTAGTGATGGTCATAGGCGGTGTTTAAGCTTCACCCAGTTATCATTCATGCTACATTTCACACGTATTGATTCGTTCATTTTTTGAAAACCTTTGCATTTTGAAATTTAAAATTTGCATTCTTCAGAAAACCCATTTAAAGTGTATCGTTAGTGTAATTTAATTAACGGAAATGGTAGAATGCACACAACACAAACCACTTGAACATTTTGTTACAAGGGCAACAAAATGACCCTGCAATGAATGACTTGAACAAGGAAGGTTTAATAAGTTTGGAGCACCTTCTTGTCTAACGATTTCGGATCGCAGACTGTCAAACGTTTTACTAGTCGATCGTGGCTTTATGACCTTAACCAAATATTGCTCTGCATGTTTGAATGATTCTTTATTAGGTGGGAAACATCGCCCGAAGTTCTTTAAATAGAGTTCTGGGTGCACCTTTAGGGCTGCCCTTTTGGTGCCTATTTTGCTAGTAACATCAGATCCAGTGAGGTAATGACATGCAAGTATAGCCTCACTAATAGGACCGATCTGTTCCACAAGTCGATGAATTGGGATAAGTTCTGTTGACGTTTTTCTCATCCATAACTCTGACAAACCATTCTCGTGAAAAGTGTTGTAGAAATGGATGAGCAGCACCAACACATTGGTATCATTTGAGAGCACGATGATTCTTTCAGATCCATCTTTAACCGCGTTCAAAATATGCGGAATGAGACGCAGGTCTGCTTCTTCAATGTTGAACTTCTCCAGACCTTCGATCGCTCCTCCACTGTTCGCTTTTAGAATTACTCCAGGTATAGATTCATCTTCGCAAACTACACCACTTAAGATAGTGTCCAACGGTTGGTTTTCCAACACACCCAATATGAATCCTTTAAGCGCATCTTGTAACAACACTTTATTTTCTCCTGATGCCCAAAACCTATCTATCTGAACTGGAATCATCACATCAGGAGTAATGGGAGGTGAGTGATAGTTGTTGAACTGAAGATCGTCTTTCTCTCTCTGCATTTTTGATCGATGATGGTAGATAACTGTCAAAAACGTAATCAACTCGATTAAATATGCAGACACTCTTCACAATACGGTTGGACGCTTCGAAAATTTCACGAAATGTTCCCTTTCCCTTTAGTGGTATTCTGCGAAGTTGATTCATAACATCAACAACAAGACATGTCTTTAGTGCGGTGTCTTTTTCAAAATTCATGTCTACACTTTCCATCATTCTCATTAACTCAGAAATTAAACTGGATTTCATTGGCTTAGTTGTAGCACCATGACTATCAATCAAAGACGATGGTGTGATATCGAAGCTAAGGATCTCTTCCATTTCCATTCCTCTTTCCTTAGCGATATCAACTGACCTTTGCGATTGCAACAGTTCTTTGATAGAATTTTTATGTTGTTGTTTTGAGCATTGATCCCCGATTGTTGTACTTTGAAAAGTAGGAAGATTTTGTCTATGTATGGTAGCTGATAGAGGCTTGGAGCACTTGATAAATCTTTCATAATGAAAGGAGGAATAGACATTGTCTGCCAGGGTCAAAAAGTTAAGTAGCTTTTCGGAAGTTGATGGTGGTACAATTTCGTTTAGCTTTTCGGAAGTTGATGGTGGTACAATTTCGTTTGTTAATAAATTATGAAGTTTAACCTCACCTCCATTAATATAGGGATTTTCTTTGCATTCGTATTCTGCACCATTTTTGCTATACTTAAATCCATCTCGTTTCTGAGGTTTCCACTCATGATGTATCTGCAGTTCATAATCGACTTGTCTAACATTAAGTAGTACTTGCATTGCTTGTCGAATTGAAAGAACCTCATGATAGACCAGGTTCCATTCTGCAATATAGTCTTTTCGCTTAGATTGACCAATAATTCCACCACTTGACTTTTGAGATCTATTTATTGTCTGTTCCAGAGCCATATCGACACCAACCGCATTAAACTTCCCTTTAGTTCTCCGTACAACAAAATGGCCTTTCATGAACTGATCATAAACCTCAGGATGTGATTTATCAAGATTCAGCATTTGCTGAAGAAATAATGATCCCCACCTTAAGAAATTTATTCTGTCAAATATATGAAAAACAGGAATAACTTGCTTCATTGTTTCCAGATATAGTTTCCAGTTTCCCTCTCTATCTGCTCTAATAAGACACTTCAAAAGACCTACAAGATATAAAAAACCTTCCAGATATTGGCATTGTTCAGAACGCTCTATATTTTTATGTGAGAACGTTTCAAATTCTTCTAATATAGATTTTGAATTTGTACTTAGAATTTGTACTCATCATCTTGTATGTTGCTTAGAAAGGATTTCCATTTTAGTCGCTCTACAACTTCCGCCAGCATAAACATTCCCTTAACTGACCTTACATAATTGCTACCCTTTAAGACACTTTCAGTAATGTTAGGTCCGAACACACTGTTTTCAATAAGAACAGATTCTAGGCCGCTACCTGCAACATACTTTCCAATACATGCAAGGAGTATTTTTGTAAGATGAAATGACCCCATTAGAAGCACAATATCACTAAATTCGTTAGACACCAATTGAATTTCAGCAGCAATATGGTAGACTCCTTCATCACATGCAAGTGGAAGTGCCTGTTGTTGTAGATGGACAAGTAAGCTTTGAAAATTTTTCATAGCTGAATATACACTGTCATACTTAGTAACAGGATAAGGTAATATTGGTAGAAAACCTACATGTTGTAGAGGGACGTCTTCGTTTGAGATAATTGCGTGAATCCCAGACCATGTCACAGTGTTTTGGTTGTGTAAACCTCCTACAGCTTGTAGCATACTTATCACAGTCTCCTCTTGTCTTACATCGCTATTTGTTGAGCACGTTGTCACTTCAGAAACTGGAAAATCCGGTGGGATTTGTATAACTGATTTTGATGGTTTATCATAGGATCTGAGATGTTGACAAGGAAGTAAGGATCCAGAGCGCTTAGCTGATTTACTCTGAACGATTGTCGAGAGTTTTGGTTTGCTTGGAATTACACTTGGAGCTTCTTGGAATAAAACCATAACGGTGTCGTGAGTTCCCTGTAGACCAGAAAGGGTGGATTCCTCATGATCGAAATTATCCATTGCTCCAACTGTAAAGTTATTTGATGTAAAGTGACTTGGAAGAGCTGCGTTTATGGAACAAGAATGAATAGTGTATTGTGCAAGATTTCTACGCGATTCCATAACCTCGTTATAGCTGACTGAGAGACCAGCTTTATTAAATGAAGTTATAAGTTGTCTACCTTTACATTTTTCATGAATTGAATGACCAACCATTAAATGCAGCGGTGTTTTCTTTCTTCCTTTATGAACATTATAATATAGTATCTGGAACAGCGCTCTAATCCTGCATGATAAATTGGATTCTGATTTATCAGTTAGAATATCGCCCTCATTGACTTCTGGGTCACCATTAACATCTCCTTCACCATCAGCTGACAAATCCGGTTGATTGTTTCCATTAACAGAAGAAAGGATATCAAGTTTGTCAAAATTTAATACCTGAGACAAGAAATCAACTAATGGTTCTGGAATTGGCGTTTTTTTCCAAGAATATTCCAGTTGATTGGAATCTCCAAATTCGTCATCAAGATTAAAATTTGCTTCTAAGATCGATTTTCTGACTAGTAGTCCAGCATCCCTCACAGTGTCAACAGAACGAAGTTTAGCTGCTACCTGGTCAGTTGAAAGCGAAGACGAGTACACAAGAAGTGGCTGATTCATTTCAATTGGTTTGGAAAACTGGATTTTGTCACCGAATAGTTTAATCATGTAAAGTTTAACTTCTTTGTTTGTTAATACACAGTCTTCAGACTTTCCGCTCACAAAATCTCGAATTTCACTGAGTGTCAAACCATAACCACTGTCAAAAATGTCTTGAAGCAGTGGTTTGATGTAATTTATAGCTTTGCCTTAAGAGGACGTTGCTTGTTCGACACCATAAGATTGCTGGCATCGCCTCTTATATTTTTGAATATATGCTTCAAGACAAAGCTTGCGATAAAATAAATCCGCAGCAAAGACAGCTTGTACATTGTCAAGATCACAGGTTTTGACGTATATTTCATCCTTAAAGAAATTAGTAGCTGCAAGAAATGTTGTTGCTCTATTTGTCTCGCATATCCTGTATTTCTCCCTAGTACTGCCATGCTTTTGATTACCGCATATAATGCAAGTTAATTGGGTGGGGTCGTCTTTAGGAAATGACCCTTGGTGACGTGAGGCGATTTCGGACCTGAGCCTTTTAGTTGGACTTGGAACAGACTCATTTTCTTTTCCGTTGGTTTCCTCTATCACTTCCGGTTCTCTTTGTTTTTTTAGAAGTGTTTTCTTTAATGTGTATAATTTGTAACACTCATTGTTGCAATGATGTACAAACTCAGAGTCTAATCCCAGATAATTTATCCTTTTCAAAACGATATCTTTTCGGATTTGTGCGGCTGCTATTATTTTCTTTCTACCTTCGGTTGTTCCGGTAACTGTGATATTGTCCCCTGAACCCCCTAACCTAACATGTTGACAGATAACACACCGTGAAGCATCACAAA
>JAUCBJ010001900.1:0-55758 GCA_032718475.1 Nemertoderma westbladi | reverse complement strand
TCTTTATCCCAATGCTAGGCGGTTCCCGGTGGCATAGAAACGAGCAACTTCATAGAGACCTACTTCGAATGCACTGACCAACGTTTATCGTTGGAGGATCTGGGATTCCGGGACGTGCAGACTCTACTGCTGTGTATCCCCGGAGTCCGGTTGGAGTTCGAGGCAGACAGGGGCGGCCTCGTGGTCTACTCGAGCGACACCTGTCTGGGGGCCGGAGCCACCCTCCCCGAGACTGTCCCAGTGGACGCAGTTGGCTTCAATACCTACTACCAGTACCCAAATGCGCCGGCCATCGATAAATACGTGGAGGTAGGGAAATACGGTTTGGTAGGGAAATACGGTGTGGTAGGGAAATACGGAGAGGTAAGGAAATGCGGAGAGGTAGGGAAATACGGAGAGGTAGGGAAATACGGAGAGGTAGGGAAATACGGTGTGGTAGGGAAATACGGTGAGGTAGGGAAATACGGAGAGGTAGGGAAATACGGAGAGGTAGGGAAATACGGAGAGGTAGGGAAATACGGTGTGGTAGGGAAATACGGTGTGGTAGGGAAATACGGAGAAGTAGGGAAATACGGAGAGGTAGGGAAATACGGTGTGGTAGGGAAATACGGAGAGATAGGGAAATACGGAGAGGTAGGGAAATACGGAGAGGTAGGGAAATACGGTGTTGTAGGGAAATACGGGGAGGTAGGGAAATACGGAGAGGTAGGGAAATACGGTGTGGTATGGAAATACGGTGTGGTAGGGAAATACGGAGAGGTAGGGAAATACGGTGTGGTGAGATAGGGAAATACGGTGTGGTAGGGAAATACGGTGTGGTAGGGAAATACGGAGAAGTAGGGAAATACGGAGAGATAGGGAAATACGGTGTGGTAGGGAAATACGGTGTGGTAGGGAAATACGGAGAGCTAGGGAAATACGGTGTGGTAGGGAAATACGGAGAAGTAGAGAAATACGGTGTGGTAGGGAAATACGGTGTGGTAGGGAAATACGGTGTGGTAGGGAAATACGGTGTGGTAGGGAAATACGGAGAGGTAGGGAAATACGGTGAGGTAGGGAAATACGGAGAGGTAGGGAAATACGGAGAGGTAGGGAAATACGGAGAGGTAGGGAAATACGGAGAGGTAGGGAAATACGGAGAGGTAGGGAAATACGGAGAGGTAGGGAAATACGGAGAGGTAGGGAAATACGGAGAGGTAGGGAAATACGGTGTGGTAGGGAAATACGGTGTGGGAGGGAAAGACGGAGAGGTAGGGAAATACGGAGAGATAGGGAAATACGGTGTGGTAGGGAAATACGGAGAGGTAGGGAAATACGGAGAGGTAGGGAAATACGGTGAGGTAGGGAAATACGGAGAGGTAGGGAAATACGGAGAGGTAGGGAAATACGGAGAGGTAGGGAAATACGGTGTGGTAGGGAAATACGGTGTGGTAGGGAAATACGGAGAAGTAGGGAAATACGGAGAGGTAGGGAAATACGGTGTGGTAGGGAAATACGGAGAGATAGGGAAATACGGAGAGGTAGGGAAATACGGAGAGGTAGGGAAATACGGTGTTGTAGGGAAATACGGGGAGGTAGGGAAATACGGAGAGGTAGGGAAATACGGTGTGGTATGGAAATACGGTGTGGTAGGGAAATACGGAGAGGTAGGGAAATACGGTGTGGTGAGATAGGGAAATACGGTGTGGTAGGGAAATACGGTGTGGTAGGGAAATACGGAGAAGTAGGGAAATACGGAGAGATAGGGAAATACGGTGTGGTAGGGAAATACGGTGTGGTAGGGAAATACGGAGAGCTAGGGAAATACGGTGTGGTAGGGAAATACGGAGAAGTAGAGAAATACGGTGTGGTAGGGAAATACGGTGTGGTAGGGAAATACGGTGTGGTAGGGAAATACGGAGAAGTAGGGAAATACGGAGAGATAGGGAAATACGGTGTGGTAGGGAAATACGGTGTGGTAGGGAAATACGGAGAGGTAAGGAAATACGGAGAAGTAGAGAAATACGGAGAGGTAGGGAGATACGGAGAGGTAGGGAAATACGGAGAGGTAGGGAAATACGGTGTGGTAGGGAAATACGGTGTGGTAGGGAAATACGGAGAGGTAAGGAAATACGGAGAAGTAGAGAAATACGGAGAGGTAGGGAGATACGGTGAGGTAGGGAAATACGGAGAGGTAGGGAAATACGGAGAGGTAGGGAAATACGGCGAGGTAGGGAAATACGGAGAGGTAGGGAAATACGGAGAGGTAGGGAAATACGGTGTGGTAGGGAAATACGGAGAGGTAGGGAAATACGGAGAGATAGGGAAATACGGTGTGGTAGGGAAATACGGAGAGGTAGGGAAATACGGTGTGGTAGGGAAATACGGAGAGGTAGGGAAATACGGTGTGGTAGGGAAATACGGTGTGGTAGGGAAATACGGAGAAGTAGGGAAATACGGAGAGATAGGGAAATACGGTGTGGTAGGGAAATACGGTGTGGTAGGGAAATACGGAGAGGTAAGGAAATACGGAGAAGTAGAGAAATACGGAGAGGTAGGGAGATACGGAGAGGTAGGGAAATACGGAGAGGTAGGGAAATACGGTGTGGTAGGGAAATACGGAGAGGTAGGGAAATACGGTGTGGTAGGGAAATACGGTGTGGTAGGGAAATACGGAGAAGTAGGGAAATACGGAGAGATAGGGAAATACGGTGTGGTAGGGAAATACGGTGTGGTAGGGAAATACGGAGAGGTGGGGAAATACGGAGAGGTAGGGAAATACGGAGAGGTAGGGAAATACGGAGAGGTAGGGAAATACGGAGAGGTAGGGAAATACGGAGAGGTAGGGAAATACGGAGAGGTAGGGAAATACGGAGAGATAGGGAAATACGGAGAGGTAGGGAAATACGGAGAGGTAGGGAGATACGGAGAGGTAGGGAAATACGGAGAGGTAGGGAAATACGGAGAGATTGGGAGATACGGAGAGGTAGGGAAATACGGAGAGATAGGGAAATACGGGGAGGTAGGGAAATACGGAGAGGTAGGGAAATACGGAGAGGTAGGGAAATACGGAGAGGTAGGAAGATACGGAGAAGTAGGAAAATACGGAGGGAAATACGGTGTGGTAGGGAAATACGGAGAGGTAGGGAAATACGGAGAGATATGGAAATACGGAGAGGTAGGAAAATACGGAGAGGTAGGGAAATACGGAGAGGTAGGGAAATACGGAGAGGTAGGGAAATACGGAGAGGTAGGGAAATACGGAGAGGTAGGGAAATACGGAGAGATAGGGAAATACGGAGAGGTAGGGAAATACGGAGAGGTAGGGAAATACGGAGAGGTAGGGAAATACGGAGAGGTAGGGAAATACGGAGAGGTAGGGAAATGAGGTAGGGAAATACGGAGAGGTAGGGAAATACGGTGTGGGAGGGAAATACGGAGAGGTAGGGAAATACGGTGTGGTAGGGAAATACGGAGAGATGGGGAAATACGGTGTGGTAGGGAAATACGGTGTGGTAGGGAAATACGGAGAGGTAGGGAGATACGGAGAGGTAGGGAAATACGGAGAGGTAGGGAAATACGGAGAGGTAGGGAGATACGGAGAAGTAGGAAAATACGGAGGGAAATACGGTGTGGTAGGGAAATACGGATAGGTAGGGAAATACGGAGAGGTAGGGAAATACGGAGAAGTAGAGAAATACGGAGAGATTGGGAGATACGGAGAGGTAGGGAAATACGGAGAGATAGGGAAATACGGGGAGGTAGGGAAATACGGAGAGGTAGGGAAATACGGAGAGGTAGGGAAATACGGAGAGGTAGGAAGATACGGAGAAGTAGGAAAATACGGAGGGAAATACGGTGTGGTAGGGAAATACGGAGAGGTAGGGAAATACGGAGAGATATGGAAATACGGAGAGGTAGGGAAATACGGAGAGGTAGGGAAATACGGAGAGGTAGGGAAATACGGAGAGGTAGGGAAATACGGAGAGGTAGGGAAATACGGAGAGGTAGGGAAATACGGAGAGATAGGGAAATACGGAGAGGTAGGGAAATACGGAGAGGTAGGGAAATACGGAGAGGTAGGGAAATACGGAGAGGTAGGGAAATACGGAGAGGTAGGGAAATGAGGTAGGGAAATACGGAGAGGTAGGGAAATACGGTGTGGGAGGGAAATACGGAGAGGTAGGGAAATACGGTGTGGTAGGGAAATACGGAGAGATGGGGAAATACGGTGTGGTAGGGAAATACGGTGTGGTAGGGAAATACGGAGAGGTAGGGAAATACGGAGAGATATGGCAATACGGAGAGGTAGGGAAATACGGTGTGGTAGGGAAATACGGAGAGATAGGGAAATACGGAGAGGTAGGGAAATACGGAGAGGTAGGGAAATACGGAGAGGTAGGGAAATACGGTGTGGTAGGGAAATACGGTGTGGTAGGGAAATACGGAGAGATAGGGAAATATGGTGTGGTAGGGAAATACGGAGAGGTAGGGAAATACGGTGTGGTAGGGAAATACGGAGAGGTAGGGAAATATGGAGAGGTAGGGAAATACGGAGAGGTAGGGAAATACGGTGTGGTAGGGAAATACGGAGAGATATGGGAAATACGGAGAGGTAGGGAAATACGGTGTGGTAGGGAAATACGGAGAGGTAGGGAAATACGGAGAGGTGGGGAAATACGGTGTGGTAGGGAAATACGGTGTGGTAGGGAAATACGGAGAAGTAGAGAAATACGGAGAGGTAGGAAAACATTTTAGAACACATTCTATGATATAATATATCTCGTAATATATAGTAATATATCTCGATTGTTTTCAGGTTTACATTTCGGTTTTCTTTACTCCGGCGGATATGTACATCCAGTTGCGGGGAGCGGAAACCTCGGAGCGACTGGCCCAGCTGATGGACCGACTGGACGACGTCTACTGCGGCCCCTGCAGCCACTCCTACGCCATCCCGGACTACATGGTGCGGGAGGGACAGATCTGCGCGGCCCTCTTCCCGGAGCACCAGAACTGGCATCGCGCCGTCATCCTGGGGGCCTCGCCGACCAACGACTTCGTCGAGGTGCGCTACGTCGACTACGGTAACACCTCCACCGTCCCGAAGCGAACCCTCCGGATTCTCAAACACGAGTTCACCCATCTAGCCATCCAGTCGCTCCCATCCCGACTCACCAACCTTGCGATCCCCGCGTCAAGCCTCAACGGGAAGTGGCCGATGGAGACGAACAATCGCGTCTTCCGGATCGTCACCAACAAGCCGTTGATGGGTTACGTGACGAGCACCGACAACGGGGTCGTCTCCCTCGGGGTCACCGACGTCTCCGCCGAGGACGACGTTCATATCAACGATCTCCTCTGCTGTGAGGGGCTCGCCAAGTTCGTCCCGGACACGCCGCGGTTCCTGCGGACGCTGATCAACCCGATGGCGTCCTTAATGGAGCCACCGGTTGGCAGTCCGGAAGTCCGGTCTGCTGGGGAGCGGGGGGCGGGTGGCGAAATGATTGTGCGTGTTAACGACCAGGAAGGGGCCCAGGTAACGTTCTAGAATGTTGGTTTCTATGTAACGTATTAGAGAATCGGAACCGCAGCCGGTATCGATTAGAACGGATAGTTTGAACTCCGTTCCGTTTATTAGATACATAAATGGGTATTCGTGGAACGGGTCGTCTTCCACTATACGAGTTACAGTATCAGATAAAGTAACGTGGTTGAACGGCATCGTCGTAAAATAAATCCTTATTATTATGAATTAATAAGAAATTTTAAGAGTTTCAGATAAACTGGAAAGGAAACATACCGTCGCTTAAGAACCTAATGTGTCCTAAATCCATTTTTTATAATTTCACTTTTTCTACCATTACACTAAGTCGACATCGCTCTACCCAGTGGTAATATTCTTGAAAAGTTTCATCCAATCAAATTTAGAGTTACGGCCAATTAAATATGATACCTAATTCCAATTGGTTATCATATTTATTGACAAGGCCCTAAATTGATTGTATAATATTCTTACCTTTACCATAATAATGTTTTTCTGTATTTCGTACTTAAATAAAAAGCCCCAATTCCAATAAGCTACAAATAAGAAGCTAAGCACTAAATACAAACAAAAATTGATGTATAAAAAGTGCCTCATCTCCGATACTAATTTACGGAATTAATAAGAACTATATACTTATTTTATATTATCTATCATTGTATTTCTAAAGCAAAATGTGATCATTAAAAAATGTCAATGGGAAATATGTCCTATTACATCGAAAATAAACAAGTTTTTGATTTTCCTGTAAAATGAAAAAAAATTGGTTGGGACTATTCATTTTACAGGAAAATCAAAAACTTGTTTATTTTCGATGTAATAGGACATATTTCCCATTGACATTTTTTAATGATCACATTTTGCTTTAGAAAGAAATACAATGATAGATAATATAAAATAAGTATATAGTTCTTATTAATTCCGTAAATTAGTATCGGAGATGAGGCACTTTTTATACATCAATTTTTGTTTGTATTTAGTGCTTAGCTTCTTATTTGTGCTTATTGGAATTGGGGCTTTTTATTTAAGTACGAAATACAGAAAAACATTATTATGACTTATTTTATATTGTATTTAAATTATATTGAATAGTATTTGCATCAAACATAGAGTTAGGGCATTTAGGTACTTAAACGACGATATGCTGTGTTTGATATTAAATGACGTTAATTAGTATGTTTACAATATATTCATTGATTAGCGTAAGGTATAGGGAAGAAATTAAAAATACTTAACCTACTTGTTTTTTCAAATGGGTGCTGAAAAGTAAGGTCTAACTAAGTATGGTCTAGGCCTGGGGTCTTAGAACGCTTCTTTAAATATAAATAGTAATACCAAATAATAAATTAAAAGAGGACCCTAAGTAATAATCTATAACTTTATACAATTACTATCGTATCTATTGATTAGTGTTTAAAACCGTAATCTTATAAAGTCCCATATTATAAGACTTGAATGATATAGTAATGATTTAAAGTAAAATGAGCTATTAGTTATTATATCTTTATTACCTATTTAACTTTATTTTCTGAAATTGAAATAAAATATAAATAACTAAGGCAATTTGCATTAAACAGCTGTTTAAAAGTGTGCCAATATATAATTGCTGTTCATGTCAGTAAATTAATCGTTTAAGGAAGATAATTCATCCAACCGTCTTGGCTATTAGTCGCTCGTGGTTGTGAGTGACCGACCACAATGGGGGTAGAAACCGCGGCTTCATAGTTTCCAGAAAGTTATTCCTCCACAACAACTCCAAGTCAATTAGACCCAATAAACCCCCCGAGTCCGATCCACTCTTCATATAATAGTTGACAACCCGCTGTCCGTGACTAAATTCCGAAGATTTACTAGGCTGATCCAACCCCAGTCCGGACACTTCGGACAGAATATCGTCCGAAATAGATTCGGTACCGAAGTAACTCTTTAGCTTTCCTTCCAGATGAATTACCCGGGTGGCGGGAAGGTTGTGTTTCACTTTATCGTTGAGTAACGCGTTAGCTGCGCTTCTAGCGGCAGCTGCGTTGCGACGGTCGTCGCCGCCGTTAGTTCGGTTTATCGGAGCCGAGCACAACAACTCGAGTTTCTTCCTGAGTCGCATATCGTGCGAGTTACTAACGCAATGACAATCGACGCAGACGAGCAGAACATCGTGCGATAGGTTGTCCTTCATACTGTGCGGGAAGTGACGCCGGTACTCCCGCGGGACTATGTACTTCCTCACGTAGGATTCCCGTTCCCCGCACACGGAACATTCGTTCTCCTTGGCCGTTAGGTAATACCGCTGGGACTCGTCGTTGGGGCGACCCGAGGGCTCGAAGTTGAGCGTGACAGTGAGCGGCTCGGTGTTGGTGACCCGTCCCAGCCCGTACTTAACGTACCAATCCAGTTTCCGCCGGTCCGACACGCACAATAGCATCCCGTCCGGGGCTCGGATCTCGGTGTTCCGATAAAGTTCCGACTTCCGGGTGCTGTAACCTCGCCTAGCCTTGTGTCTATTATCCGACACCTTAATGTCCGACTTTAGTTTGCCACCGCTATTACTACCCTTCGAATTATCCCCCTTTTTAACTAACTGACGAATATATTTTCCGGGATTAGGAAGTTCGCATATTGGAGTTACTAATTCGAATATTTCCTGCCAATCCAACGGAATACTACCGTTAAACCGATGTATAAGTACCGCCATTAGTATGTTTATTCCAGCCACGGCGTCCTGAGAAGCGTATTCAACTTGCACGTCAGTCAGTTCAACAGCTTCCCAATCACTTGTTGCAATTCGTTTTGACTTTGGCATCGTATAATCACAGAAGAATTCCGTCAACCCTTTCAAACCAAGTCGGGTTTCTCTGCTTAAAAGGTTCAGTAGACCTTCGTTGGCCATCGTCAACGCCGCCAAGCGGAGGTCAAACCAACCGCGGCAGATTAAACCGTAATCGTTACGGAGACGAATAACATCGTCGTCAATACCAACGCCCACCTTTAATATCTCGGGATTGGCTAGAACTTGCGATAAATGGCAGGTTGATTCTGCGAAGTCGGACAAGCCATCCAACTCGGACAATCGGAATAAATAACAGCCACCAGACGACGTACATAATTGTAGAAGAGCAACTTTGTTATTTCCAACCCATTCGCAATCTAGACTTACAACTGGGTAAGTACCGGTACCGGTATCGCAGTTTCTATTTGTTAAATCATTTTGTAATTGTTCCCCCAATCGCTGTAAGGTGACCCAATCTCTAGCGATGTATGTTTGTATCTCAACGGGTTGGAGATGAGTGTAGCGAGTTATCGGACTACCAAGTACTTTATCCGTTCCCAACACCGATCTGTACGCGGTCTGTACAACTTGTAAGAGGGAATGTCGATAGTAAACTATCAAGGTTGCGGCCCCAGCCACACACCCTATGGTTACCGCTACACTTGTATTTACAAGGCTTGGCATTATTATCAATTTATTTTACATGTAGATTGCAAGATCGAAGGTGACGCCAACGCCAAGTTACAGTACAGACAGAATGGAGATAGCCTCCATTGCACAATACAAATTACAAATAAGTTGTAATAATAAAGTAAGTAATAATTGTAATTGTAATATGTAATAGACACTCCATACCGTATTACTGCACGACAAGTAGGCCTAAAAATTAATTGAATTTGAAATACATAAAAATAGAAACTGACAATAATTGGATAAGGAGGGAGAAGATAACCCAGGCAATGGTTGCACTTATGAGTGTATACTTGTAGATCCTGAGTGGATACTTGTACACTTGAAGATCGAAGATCAATATAAAAACGTATAATAAACAAACTGCAATTGGGTAGACGACTCGGAAATTTTTTTTCGAGTTTTCGTTGGTTTCATGTGAATGAGAATGTGAAAAAACCCCAGAGAGCAATTTTACTTAAAAAAAATTATTATTGGCCGAGTTATAGCGATTTTAAAACGCAAAATTAGCAACATCGAAAAATCAGGCCGTTTCTGAAAACTGCACGAGTGACGTCAGCCATAACACAGCAACAGCTGTCAAGCGCTGTTGATTGGCTAATATAAAGTATAATATTGCAGTATCTAAAATAAAACAAATAATAAATGTAGCTATGTATTTATTTGGATGTGTATTTGTGTTGTGTTAAGAATCGATTATAGGATAGCGGTATGGAGGCAAATTATTCATATCAAGTTAATTATTCTAGAATAATATTTATTTCGCCCATACCTGTACCGTAGAGGAGAGCTGTAGCTAAAAATATATTTAACTAGCTAAATACTGCCAGGCGTTTCTTTAATCTATTTTTCAATTGTTTTTACAGCGAACAATGCGGGATGGGTAGATTAGCACTAGATGGAAATTATTTAGTGTTATTTAGTGTTACTGGTACTAGTGTTGCCCGTGTCACCATTATTATGCCTTTCATCATAGCTGTTTTTGGTTTGACATCCAAAAATATCAATAAAGTACCTAAAAAATACCAAAACATAATGTTTTGGGCTATTGATTTATGTTGTTGACATATTTTGGCCAGTTACATGTGTTTTAATATGATTCCATATACATGCAAAGTTTAATGAAAAGTAGTCGTAGCTTCTGGAAGGAATAATATATATTTCCCAAAATTGTGAAAAAATAGATAATTAAAAATGTAAATTATAGTTATAGTTCAACTAATGATGGGATGGCTGCTGAAAATATTTTTACTACATCATCATCAATTACAGGGATTATCTTGAAAGGAATCACTGAATGGGGTTCCAACATCTTGTATTCCCGTATACGTCTTATTAACCTTTCCACATGGACTAACTATCAATGCTATTTGGAATTAAATAATTTATCTTGTATAAAAATAATTGCAATCGAAAAAGTGCGAATCCACAATCCGTATCCGAATCCGCAATCTAAGTTTTGAAGCTTAATAAAACATCAATAAGCTACTGGATTTGTACCACCTGGCAATTTTAGCTACAAAATATATTTTATTTTAATAGCTAACAACTGTATAGTTTGGGATAAATAAATATTATTCTGGAGTAATTAACTTGTTATGAATCAATTTCCGCCATAAAGATATCAAATAATGTATTCTTAACACAACACAAAAACACACCAAATAAATATTAGCTACATTATTTATTTTAGTTACTAAGAGATTTATATTGTATAGTAACCAATAAACATTTACTGCTGCACTAGTGACGTCACTCGTGCAGTTTTCTGAAACGGCCTGATTTTTCGATTTTGCTAATTTTGCGTTTTAAAATTGCTATAACTCGGCCAATGTTATTTTTTTTAAGTAAAATTGCTCTCTGGGGTTTTTTCACATGCTCTTTCACATGAAACCAACGAAAACTCGAAAAAAAATTTCCGAGTCGTCTACCCAATTGAATAAAAAGAACAAAGAGAACAAAATTACGGTGATATGCATAGGAATAAAAAAAGAACAATTAATTTTTAGGCTACTAAAAAAATTGAAAAAATATACAATTTTACGGATTTATTGTATATGTGTAATTTTTACGGATTTATATTATTAATTATTCAAAAAAATGACACAGGTAGCTTAAGACTATATCAGTATATTGCTAGTTAGGCCTAAAGTAGGTATTAGGCCTAATCAGAATGTTCCTATAATAACACTAACTGGGTAAAATTTATGCTGATACGATCTGTGGACTTTGACTGGAGTTATAGATGAAGTGGGCTTACCTTACTGCCACTGCCCAGGCCCGTATGGTGATCATAATATCTGGGGGGGCAGAGGCCAAATCTGGGGGGGGGGGGGGACCTTTAACTGGGTTTGTGGGGTCATACAGCAAAGTGAGAGTTAATTTAGGACATAAAAAGTCAATATTGTTGAAGAGCGTGTGGAGCAAGCCACGAAGTTGGCGGAGCCTTGCAGTATGTCTATTAAGGAGTATGTCAATAAAATGTCAAATAGATGTTGACGTAACGATTTCATTAACGTAACATTCAAATAACTTTGTCAGAATTAAAGCTGTCGAATTGAAAATTTGTAGGCATAAATATGTCCAAAACTTGACATTATTTAGCGACTTTTGACACCAACAGTTCAGCAGTCTCCCGCTAGATGGCTACATGTCTAAGCATTAAATGTCCTCCCATTTCTTTGCTTTTAATCCGTTTCAGCGGAAACTTGGCAGAATTGTACTAGACCATTTGCTGTGTCATTTAATCTTTTTCTGAGGTCTTAAATCGACTGCAGATTTCCAGACTGCCTTTAGGTGTAAAGTGATCAAGGGACATCTGCTTAGAATTGGCCTAGATTTCTTTCGCGTTGGAACTTACATAAGTTTATGTCACGTGCTGCGCGAAGGACCCACTTCAGGTATAATATGGTTAAGGTTAAGTTACAACAAATTATAGATATGGATACCAGCGCAAGCAACCCTCAGCGCCTAGACTTTTAGCTGCAAGCTGGCTCCCAAATTACAGACAAATAGACAATGGGTCAACAACAAACAACCCTTGCCCTGGTAGCCAATGAGAGAACCTGGAGCTTTCGGGTATTTTTTTAGTAATTACAGGTAGGTAGGTCAATGTCATGTAGTATTATATAATTGGACCAAAATGGGATGGTGGGGAGTCAGGTCAGTATGTAGAAGTGTGTATCCTATTATAAGTGTATCAATGTGTATCCAATAATATTGATCACTGGGGTCAACAACAACAATATTATTATTAATTAATTGTGAACAAGACGAGTGAACAAGACATGTCTGGGGGGGGGGGCAGTGGGACTTGTCTGGGGGGGGGGGGGGGGGGGGGCAGTGTCGCCAAAGCCCCCCGCACGATACGGGCCTGCCACTGCCGCAATACAAAGTACACACCTAACTAATACTGTACTGTAGGGCTTCCTGGGCGAACGCAAACCACAAACACAAAGAGGAGAGAGGAGATGACATTGTATCTGTATGGGCCGTATCAGATGTGTACAGTCAAGGAGGAATCGACCAACGGTTAGTGTTAACGCTCATCATGAGGGTCTGAGGATGAGTGCGTGATTCGACAAAATGCTAACAATGATACCGGAACTAGTGGGCAGTCAGCAGTGGCGAGTTCGCAGTAGTGGGCAGTTCGCTGTACACCGACACCGTATTCGCTCCTCATCTGTCCTCGTCATTGTTCCAGTTCCAGGTGTACAGTAGGCCTACGTCCTGTTCACCATATTCCAGTATTCGCTGCTCCTTGCCGTTGTCCCGGCCCCGGGTACCTCCCGTTCGCTGTACACCGTATTCGCTCCAACTCGTCGTTGATCCGGCTATCCGGGTACCCCCTGTTCGCCGTATTCGCTCCTCCTTTCCGTTTCCGTTGTCCCGGGTACTTACCGTATTCGCTATTCCTTGCCGTTGTCCCAAGTACTCTCCGTTCGCCATATTCGCTAGTTCTTGCCGTTGTCCCGGTTACTCTCCGTTCGCCATATAAATAAACAAGTATGCAGTGCCGGAAAGCTTGTCTTTGTACCGGTAACTGCTGAACTGTACTACAGTACTAATGTAGCAGTAGTACCTGTGTAATAAACTGCCTAATTTGTACTGTAATTTACACAAAGATAGTATTGGGTATCTGAATGTTGGTAACAATGGGATCCCGAGGCGTATAGTGACGTCACGACCAATCACAGATCGTTTTCAAATTTTGAATAATTTTTAAACTGAAAACACCAATATCTCGGCTATTTTAGCATCTTATTGAATTCTGTAAACGTCATTGTGTTTCTGTGATATTATTGCATCTAATTAATTAATTAATTAAAAACAACCTATTTGGGAGAAATTTAAATTAGAGCTATGATATTGCATTCTATATTCTTTTGAGTATTCCATGACATTTAGAAACTATTTAAAATAATTTTGAGAAAGTCACACGCTATTTGGGACACAAACACTCTATATATGGGACATAAACCACCGATTTGGGACAAATTTAAATTAAAGCCCTGATAATGAATTCTATATTCTTTTGAGTATTCAATTACATTTAGAAACTATTTGAAATCATTATAAGCAATTCACACCCTATACGGGACACAAACACCCTATATGGGACAAAAACAACCTATTTGGGACAAATTAAAATTAAAGCTACGTTAGTGAATTCTATACTCTGTTGAGTATTACATTACTTTTAGAAACTATTTAAAATCATTATAAGAAATTTACACCATATTCAGGATAAAACACAATATATGGGACACAAACACCCTATATTGGACATAAACAACCTATTTGGGACAAATTGGAATTAAAGATATGGTTATGAAGTCGATATTCTTTTCAGTATTCCTTTGCAGTTATAAACTATTTGAAATAATTTTTTTAAAGCCATAGGCTATTTTGGACACAATCAACCTATATGGGACACAAACACCCTATATGGGACACTATCAACCTATCTGAGGCAAATTTAATTTTGCAAGGCACCCCGCAGTATATCTTTAACCATAACTATGGAACATGTATTCCAAATGCCCTTATTTAGAATGGAAATTTCCACTGTACATATACCTAAACCTGCTCTTGTCCCAAATACGTTGCTCTGTCCAGTATAGGTTGTTATAATGAGCCCCGGATTCGTAGTTGACACTTGGATTATATATCAGTGGAATTTTCCATTAACCTTTACATTATATAGCCAATAAGGGAGATGCTTAACTTTAGGAATGGTGGTATTGGTCCGATGACGAGAAGTTGGCTCATATTATGATTTGATTGGATGCCCCTATATTGGACAGGTTGGAAATCATTACACAACGTATTTGGGACAGGTAGGAATAACAGAAAGCCCCATAGAAGTGAAGGGAAACACCCTATTCTGGACAATGATGTAGACTACTACTAGTATCGGCATGCTGCATTGCAGCTGCATTTTTAAGAATGCTGTGCCGGCTTGTCGACAAAATTGCGCCGCCACAACTCCCTATCACCCATGACATTTGCTAGATCATCCGCATCTTTAAGGCCAGTGTCCTTTAAGATGCGTCTCAAGAAAGTCATGGGCTGTCCACCATGCTTATTCATTCCATGAGGCTGTCAAAGTACAAGATTATGCACAGGCTGGTCCTCACGGCGAAAGCAATGTCCTGCAAAGCGGAGGCGATTTTGTTCTAGTGTCAAGTTTGGGGGAACCAATGAGACACCTCCAATGTTATATAGTGTCTGGTTGGAGATGTGTGCATTGTACTTGACACAATGAACCCGGCGTAGCATTCTTGTGAATGTCCCATCCAGAGATTTGGTGTCCTCAGCAGTTAGAGCCCAGCATGGACTCCCATAGAGGAGTACTGGAACTACTGATGCTCTAAATAATCGGACCTTTAAGTTTCCGATTAATTCTCGGTGACTTCCAAATCCTGGAAAGCCTATTCAAGACTGCCCATCCCTTTCCCTTACGTATTCGAAGGTCCTCACCTGACTTCCGGATCCATGATCCCAGGTAACAGAAGTCGTCCACATGCTCAAGCATACCATCCTTTTGAGCTTTATGCTCATCCGATCAGAGACTTGCTGAGAATTTTCAAAGTTAACTGTCAAAATTTTGGTCTTTCTGGAGTTAATAAAAAGACCAATACTAGAAGCAGCATGTTCTAATTAGCTGAGGAGCAGTTGGGCTCCCTCTAGTGATTCTGAAAGTACTTCTAAGTCATCAGCAAATCTACTTTTTTCTTTTATCTAGCGATTTAACCCAGTTTTTCTGATATAAATCACAGAATCAAGAATCGCGCACTTCTTATTTTTATAATAATTTTTATTTTTATAATATATATTTCTATTTAGTTTTAAACTGTATTTTTGGACAGCAATCGATTTCAGGGTTGGTAGCCCTAGTGACCAGGCCCCAATTTCATAATCCAGGAATAGGGTTTCACGGACAACACCCGCCAAGTGAGAGACAAGAATGTAGCTGTAGTAATACACAACTTTATTATTGTCTACACTAGAACGCCATCAAGATGGCTTTAAACGAACCTGTCTTACACAGACTCCAAGAAACAGATGGGATTGGAAGATGCAAACCAAGAATGACTTGCATCAACCAAAAAACTGCCTCCCATCTAATGTAATACACATTCGCCTAGGCAAACAAATCATAATCACAATTACTACGATGATGTGTGAAATGGTATCCATATCCGCAACCTGAGAAACGGCCCAAAAGAGCAGTTTATTCTGCGGAGGGGTCTTTTCTGTATTAGATAAATAAAATAAAGAACACTAACACTATAATTACAGTATTTATACCTGATACATTCTCAGTTAGCCTAATAAAAACATCGGAGCAACCAATATAATGTACATGTACAAGCATCCTATGAAAGTTTGTGAAATGTTCCCTTAAGTCTACCCAACAGCCGTTGGTACCCGGCTGGCAGCCACCCTGGTTCAGTTTTATGGTTTTGTTAGTTTAATCGACAGCTGTTGTAAACGTCCCAGATATACAAAACCTACTAAGCCTTTGCATTACAATTGAGCTTAGCCTAAGTTGATGACAGTATTATAACGATGACAATTAGGCCCTATAGATACATACGATATATAAATGATGTACTGCTTGACATTACACTAACTGGCTGAATAGAGATAGAACTATAATAATACGTTTGGCATTCTGTCAGATTTCAGTAGTAAGTAACCTCATAATAATTGCTAAATATCAATCACCTGAAAAACATTTCAAGCAAGGGAGTTGTGGGTATTTAATTTCGCGTTCAATAATGTTGAAAATATGCAAATATTTCGAATATCGCACTTCGAATCGTTCCCAACTTTTTTATTCAACAACTAGACAACAATTGATAAATACTTGCGTTTACAATTTTACAATGCATGCAAGTGGTTTCAAGCCATTTGGTGAACATACATAGTGAGTGATATAGTGACATATATAGTGATATAGGTAAATATATCCATCGTGTTTTTGCCGGCCTCAGCTTTAGACAAAAACTACCCAGTCTAAAGACAGGTTCGTTATAATAACACTTTGTAGCAGCTGCTGGCTCAGACTTAGAGGTAACAACTTTTGTATGTATAGCCTGGGTCTGACTGTCTCTTTGTGATTAGTGTATTGAAGACATGAGGTCTATGAAGGAGAGATATTGTTTACTTTGGCTTTGATTTATGATTTTTGCCAGTGGCGTCCTTCCCGTTCAATGAATTATTGTGCAGCTCATTTCAGCATTTTGTATAAGGTTGCTGGAAAAAGGACAGGTTTATTGATTCAATCCATCAATTGATTTATCAGTTTATGACGTGTGTTACTTATACTGTTATATTAGGCTTATATTACTGTATTATGTGGAGGCCCCCAAACACGTTAATCCCTCGTCACCGGCTGACGGGGTAGCCTACAGTAGCATTGATTGATTGATTGATTGTTTTTACGCCATAAATATAGAGTACTGTATAGATACAATTTACGTAATAACAGAATACATATTACCGGTAATACTTTACATAATTGGAGAGACAGTAATATCCATATCCATGTCTTTAAAATTGTAAAAAATTATTGCACCAAGAGCATAAAAATACATATTAAATTTGTTAGGTTTATACTGATATTATTCGGTCATAAAATCTTTAAAATCATAACTGTTATTAATTTAAGTCAAGTAAAGAATAAAAATATTTCAAATACTATTAAACAAATAAAATTTGAAGCGATGATCTGACTTGTGTCTAATCATATTTTAACGTACGTTTATTTCAGTATTCAGTAATTAGTAGTTAAAAATAAGTAAGTTAAAAAGTTAAAATATTAAAATATTAAGGTGCTGATTGCTCAGAGCTCTCTAGAAAAATTAATGGCATCAAGGACTGCAAAATACATATTAAAACATTATTGCACCGAGAACAGAAAATAGGGGATTTCCCTACATATTAAATTTGGCAAGCTTATACAGATATTATTCGGCTACTGTCACATTCAGCATATATTACTAAAATCTTCAGAGTCATAAAAGTTATTAATTTAAATCAACTAAAAAAAGAAAAAATAAGTATTTACAAATACTAGTAAACAAATAAAAATTTAAAACAATAATCTGACTATCTTGTGTCTATTCATGTTTTGACGTAAGTTTATTATTATTATTGAGTAATTAATAATTAAAATAAATAAAGGCGTATTGGATAGCTCCATGAGGCCAGTGCCTCGTTTCCATGGAGGTCCATTCAAGTACTGTACGTAAGTTAAAAGTTAAAAATATTGAAATGCTGATTGGTCAGAGCTCTCTAGCTGCGTCAAATAATGCTCTTTCAGTTTGTGCTTAAAGGAAACAATGGATTCAGCAGTGGTTACAGACTCCGGCAGTTTATTGCACAGTCTAGGCCCTTCATAGCTTAGCGCCATTTGTCCATGTACCGTGCGTTTATGAGGTAGAAGTGCGCGGTTTGAGGGTCTACGCATCCCAGGTCGACCTTCGTGAAACTCTACCAGTTCGCATAGATATGGAGGTGACGTGCCGTGGGAAATACGGTACATGTGCGACAGAATTACTGACTGCACTCGCAGCCGTATTGGCAGCCAGTTTATGGCAATGAAGTGGGAGGAGTTGATGTGGGATCGTGGACCCATTCCTAGGCAGTAACGAATGCACTTTCGCTGCAGCGCTTTTAATTGGTCACAGAGTTTTTTTGGGGCAGAGATAAACCAAACCATGTTGATGACGCGTAATCTAGGTGCGGCTGTATAAGACAGTTACATAGCATTCTCCGGAGTTCCCTGGATAATAAGGCCCCATTTCGGTGTAGGTATTTAAGACGTGCGTTACCTTTCTTCAGTGTTTTTGTAGCCATTTCAACACCCGATAGTGTCGAATTAATCATTGAACCAAGATAAGTTACGCATTTCTTCGGTTTAATATCAGTTCCCATACACGTTATCTGCAGCGTGGAATCAGGCCTAGCAGCCTAGCAGGCAGACAGTGACAATCAGTAGGACTATCGGTAACAATCAGACAATGGGTTGTCTAAAAGACGTGGAAGAAATCCTTAGAAAACGACCCGATGGATTGAGTAAAAAAGAATTATGTCATATCTACTCAACAACGACCGGAAGTCAGCTGGTCGCCAAAGAATATGGATTCACCCTACTCGGAGATCTGCTGTTCGATATGTTCGGGGACGAACTGTGGACCCGTGAGACTCGTAGCGGAGAAATCCTCTTCTTCCTCCGATCCGAATTAGATGTCCCAGATGGAAGGGCATCTATTGGTGAACCCCACGATGTTTCTCCGCACGCAGGAAGGGCCCCGAACGTTCCGGACAAACCGGACAAGGTTCCCCGGTACGCCGGAAAGTCCCCGCAGGTTATCGATAAACCGAATGAAGTCCCTCCGCACGTAGTTAATCAAATCGTCGAGATGCTCCGTGCCTACCCGAGCGGAATGTTTGATGGCGACTTCCAGGAAGCTTACATCCAACGATTCCACAACCCCTTCGACTACACCCGACTTGGCTACACAAGTCTCCAGCAGTTCTTTAACGCATTTGGCGAGGTGCTCGTTGTCAAATCGGTTTCGGACGGGTTCCACATCTCACTAAATGTCCCGGCCTCCGGTCCCGAACCGGAATCCGTCGACCTGCCGTCTCTCCAACCCCCGTATCGTACTCGCGACGAGTTCCGTGAGAGCATCACAGCCCTCCTTCTCGACCACCCCAATGGGCTCATCTCCTCCGAACTTAAACATGAGTTCGAGAAGATGTTCAACCGCGTCTTTAACCCCGCTTACTTCGGTTTTCGCGACGCCACCGATCTGGTTCGCAGCTTTAGCTCTGTGATTCATAGCGAACCGCAGGGAGACCATTGGTTGATGAAATCTACAATCTGTAGACTCACAGAGGCTACACCGTCTAACAACCTGGTGGACTACCATCTTACCGGGATGATACAACGAATTATTAAGGTACCGGTACCGGTATCCCTTTTGTTTAATTTATTTTTATTAGGCCTATGAATTTCTCTTTCGCTAATCATAATTTAGTAACGTTATTCAAATAAGCAACCAACAAAGGAATACATTTGACCTTTAGCATTTAGTCGGCTTATTAAGGTGACATTGTGATTCACACATTCAGATAATCAAAACATTTTACATAATCTAGTGGCAATTACAAGATAGAGAAACAAAATCGAACACTAAAGAATAATAGATCACAAATTCTGCTTTGGTAGTTTATTTCTCCATAATAAACAGGACCTTGGGGTCGATGATAATCATTCCTGTCCGACTGGTACCGGACTCTAACTATCAGACTATTCAATTGTTAGTTGGACCTTTTAACTCCCATCGATCACTGGCAACCAAACTTTAAAGTATTGTCATCCACAATGTAACTAGGTCTATTAAATTCTACACTAAACATAATAGCCCTATTGCAGTGCACCCACCCACCCACAGTAGGTAACCTACCATCGTAACCTTTTAATTTCATTCAATTACCGGTACCATTCATTCATTAAATAATGTATGTACAGTGTATGTACATTGCATGGTATGGTAACTATGTGAAAGGAACCTCACCAGCTCACCTTTCTGAATTTTTGTATGTGTGAGCTAAGCCTGTGTATTGTGTTGTGTAATGTGCATCGTACTTCATTTTACCGCCTTCAACCAGCTCGCTGGTTAAAGGTGATATTATTATCATTTCCAATGCCTCTGAAGAACGTTTTTTTATTGAACCTTGCATGGGAGTATATTTTAGTCCCCCGAAAAGGTTTAGAAATTTTGCTTTCCTATATTTTTGTAACAAATTCTCTGTTAGAGTTGGCCGAGTTTTATTTACACCACACCCGCCACTGCAATATGATATATTTCAGTGTAGAATTCGTTCGCTTTTTTGAAGATCCCAAATGATACCAGTTGATCATCAATGAATTTTATGACAACAATATTCTCTTATCATCATGATTCATCACCCATAATAACCCATGCAGCTGCAACGCAATGTCAAGCGAACTATTAATTAATAGTACCGGTATACCTCCTATGAATACAAGTGTATACATTTTTATTATCCTTTCGACATATCCTTTCATATTTATCCCAATGCTAGGCGGTCCCCGGTGGCATAGAAACGAGCAACTTCATAGAGACCTACTTCGAGTGCACTGACCAACGTTTATCGTTGGAGGAGCTGGGATTCCGGGACGTGCAGACTCTACTGCTATGTATCCCCGGAGTCCGGTTGGAGTTCGAGGCAGACAGGGGCGGCCTCGTGGTCTACTCGAGCGACACCTGTCTGGGGGCCGGAGCCACCCTCCCCGAGACTGTCCCAGTGGACGCAGTTGGCTTTAATACCTACTACCAGTACCCAAATGCGCCGGCCATCGATAAATACGTGGAGGTAGGGAAATACGGTTTGGTAGGGAAATACGGTGTGGTAGGGAAATACGGCGAGGTAGGGAAATACGGTGTGGTAGGGAAATACGGAGAGGTAGGGAAATACGGTGTGGTAGGGAAATACGGAGAGGTAGGGAAATAAGGAGAGGTAGGGAAATACGGAGAGGTAGGGAAATACGGAGAAGTAGGGAAATACGGTGTGGTAGGGAAATACGGAGAGGTAGGGAAATACGGAGAGGTAGGGAAATACGGAGAGGTAGGGATATACGGAGAGGTAGGGAAATACGGGGAGGTAGGGAAATACGGAGAGGTAGGGAAATATGGTGTGGTATGGAAATACGGTGTGGTAGGGAAATACGGAGAGGTAGGGAAATACGGTGTGGTGAGATAGGGAAATACGGTGTGGTAGGGAAATACGGTGTGGTAGGGAAATACGGAGAAGTAGGGAAATACGGAGAGATAGGGAAATACGGTGTGGTAGGGAAATACGGTGTGGTAGGGAAATACGGAGAGCTAGGGAAATACGGTGTGGTAGGGAAATACGGAGAAGTAGAGAAATACGGTGTGGTAGGGAAATACGGAGAGGTAGGGAAATACGGTGTGGTAGGGAAATACGGCGAGGTAGGGAAATACGGTGTGGTAGGGAAATACGGAGAGGTAGGGAAATACGGTGTGGTAGGGAAATACGGAGAGGTAAGGAAATACGGAGAAGTAGAAAAATACGGAGAGGTAGGGAGATACGGAGAGATAGGGAAATACGGTGTGGTAGGGAAATACGGTGTGGTAGGGAAATACGGAGAGGTAGGGAAATACGGAGAGGTAGGGAGATACGGAGAAGTAGGAAAATACGGAGGGAAATACGGTGTGGTAGGGAAATACGGATAGGTAGGGAAATACGGAGAGGTAGGGAAATACGGAGAGATAGGGAAATACGGAGAAGTAGGGAAATACGGAGAGGTAGGGAAACACGGTGTGGTAGGGAAATACGGAGAGGTAGGGAAATACGGAGAGATAGGGAAATACGGGGAGGTAGGGAAATACGGAGAGGTAGGGAAATACGGAGAGGTAGGGAAATACGGAGAGGTAGGGAAATACGGAGAGGTAGGGAAATACGGAGAGGTAGGGAAATACGGAGAGGTAGGGAGATACGGAGAGATAGGGAAATACGGAGAGGTAGGGAAATACGGAGAGATAGGGAAATACGGAGAGGTAGGGAAATACGGTGTGGTAGGGAAATACGGTGTGGTAGGGAAATACGGAGAGGTAGGGAAATACGGTGTGGTAGGGAAATACGGAGAGGTAGGGAGATACGGAGAGGTAGGGAAATACGGAGATGTAGGGAAATACGGTGTGGTAGGGAAATACGGAGAGGTAGGGAAATACGGCGAGGTAGGGAAATACGGAGAGGTAGGGAAATACGGAGAGGTAGGGAAATACGGAGAGGTAGGGAAATACGGAGAGATAGGGAAATACGGAGAGGTAGGGAAATACGGTGTGGGAGGGAAATACGGAGAGGTAGGGAAATACGGTGTGGTAGGGAAATACGGAGAGATATGGAAATACGGAGAGGTAGGGAAATACGGAGAGGTAGGGAAATACGGAGAGGTAGGGAAATACGGAGAGGTAGGGAAATACGGAGAGGTAGGGAAATACGGAGAGATAGGGAAATGAGGTAGGGAAATACGGAGAGGTAGGGAAATACGGTGTGGGAGGGAAATACGGAGAGGTAGGGAAATACGGTGTGGTAGGGAAATACGGAGAGATATGGAAATACGGAGAGGTAGGGAAATACGGAGAGGTAGGGAAATACGGAGAGGTAGGGAAATACGGAGAGATAGGGAAATGAGGTAGGGAAATACGGAGAGGTAGGGAAATACGGTGTGGGAGGGAAATACGGAGAGGTAGGGAAATACGGTGTGGTAGGGAAATACGGAGAGATATGGAAATACGGAGAGGTAGGGAAATACGGAGAGGTAGGGAAATACGGAGAGGTAGGGAAATACGGAGAGGTAGGGAAATACGGAGAGGTAGGGAAATACGGAGAGGTAGGGAAATACGGAGAGGTAGGGAAATACGGGGAGGTAGGGAAATGAGGTAGGGAAATACGGAGAGGTAGGGAAATACGGTGTGGGAGGGAAATACGGAGAGGTAGGGAAATACGGTGTGGTAGGGAAATACGGTGTGGCAGGGAAATACGGGGAGATGGGGAAATACGGAGAGGTAGGGAAATACGGAGAGATATGGAAATACGGAGAGGTAGGGAAATACGGAGAGGTAGGGAAATACGGAGAGATATGGCAATACGGAGAGGTAGGGAAATACGGTGTGGTAGGGAAATACGGAGAGGTAGGGAAATACGGTGTGGTAGGGAAATACGGAGAGGTAGGGAAATACGGAGAGATAGGGAAATACGGTGTGGTAGGGAAATACGGAGAGATAGGGAAATACGGAGAGGTAGGGAAATACGGAGAGATAGGGAAATACGGTGTGGTAGGGAAATACGGAGAGGTAGGGAAATACGGAGAGATATGGCAATACGGAGAGGTAGGGAAATACGGTGTGGTAGGGAAATACGGAGAGATAGGGAAATACGGAGAGGTAGGGAAATACGGAGAGGTAGGGAAATACGGAGAGGTAGGGAAATACGGAGAGGTAGGGAAATACGGTGTGGTAGGGAAATACGGTGTGGTAGGGAAATACGGAGAGATAGGGAAATACGGAGAGGTAGGGAAATACGGTGTGGTAGGGAAATACGGAGAAGTAGGGAAATACGGAGAGGTAGGGAAATACGGAGAGGTAGGGAAATACGGAGAGGTAGGGAAATACGGAGAGGTAGGGAAATACGGAGAGGTAGGGAAATACGGAGAGATATGGAAATACGGAGAGGTAGGGAAATACGGAGAGATATGGCAATACGGAGAGGTAGGGAAATACGGTGTGGTAGGGAAATACGGAGAGGTAGGGAAATACGGAGAGGTAGGGAAATACGGAGAGGTAGGGAAATACGGAGAGATATGGAAATACGGAGAGGTAGGGAAATACGGAGAGGTAGGGAAATACGGAGAGATATGGCAATACGGAGAGGTAGGGAAATACGGTGTGGTAGGGAAATACGGAGAGGTAGGGAAATACGGAGAGATAGGGAAATACGGTGTGGTAGGGAAATACGGAGAGATAGGGAAATACGGAGAGGTAGGGAAATACGGAGAGATAGGGAAATACGGTGTGGTAGGGAAATACGGAGAGGTAGGGAAATACGGAGAGATATGGCAATACGGAGAGGTAGGGAAATACGGTGTGGTAGGGAAATACGGAGAGATAGGGAAATACGGAGAGGTAGGGAAATACGGAGAGGTAGGGAAATACGGAGAGGTAGGGAAATACGGAGAGGTAGGGAAATACGGTGTGGTAGGGAAATACGGTGTGGTAGGGAAATACGGAGAGATAGGGAAATATGGTGTGGTAGGGAAATACGGTGTGGTAGGGAAATACGGAGAGGTAGGGAAATACGGAGAGGTAGGGAAATACGGAGAGGTAGGGAAATACGGAGAGGTAGGGAAATACGGTGTGGTAGGGAAATACGGTGTGGTAGGGAAATACGGAGAGATATGGGAAATACGGAGAGGTAGGGAAATACGGTGTGGTAGGGAAATACGGAGAGGTAGGGAAATACGGTGTGGTAGGGAAATACGGAGAGATATGGGAAATACGGAGAGGTAGGGAAATACGGTGTGGTAGGGAAATACGGAGAGGTAGGGAAATACGGAGAGGTAGGGAAATATGGAGAGGTAGGGAAATACGGAGAGGTAGGGAAATACGGTGTGGTAGGGAAATACGGTGTGGTAGGGAAATACGGAGAGATATGGGAAATACGGAGAGGTAGGGAAATACGGTGTGGTAGGGAAATACGGAGAGGTAGGGAAATACGGAGAGGTAGGGAAATACGGAGAGGTAGGGAAATACGGAGAGGTAGGGAAATACGGAGAGGTGGGGAAATACGGTGTGGTAGGGAAATACGGAGAAGTAGAGAAATACGGAGAGGTAGGAAAACATTTTAGAACACATTCTATGATATAATATATCTCGTAATATATAGTAATATATCTCGATTGTTTTCAGGTTTACATTTCGGTTTTCTTTACTCCGGCGGATATGTACATCCAGTTGCGGGGAGCGGAAACCTCGGAGCGACTGGCCCAGCTGATGGACCGACTGGACGACATCTACTGCGGCCCCTGCAGCCACTCCTACGCCATCCCGGACTACATGGTGCGGGAGGGACAGATCTGCGCGGCCCTCTTCCCGGAGGACCAGAACTGGCATCGCGCCGTCATCCTGGGGGCCTCGCCGACCAACGACTTTGTCGAGGTGCGCTACGTCGACTACGGTAACACCTCCACCGTCCCGAAGCGAACCCTCCGGATTCTCAAACACGAGTTCACCCATCTAGCCATCCAGTCGCTCCCATCCCGACTCACCAACCTTGCGATCCCCGCGTCAAGCCTCAACGGGAAGTGGCCGATGGAGACGAACAATCGCGTCTTCCGGATCGTCACCAACAAGCCGTTGATGGGCTACGTGACGAGCACCGACAACGGGGTCGTCTCCCTCGGGGTCACCGACGTCTCCGCCGAGGACGACGTTCATATCAACGATCTCCTCTGCTGCGAGGGGCTCGCCAAGTTCGTCCCGGACACGCCGCGGTTCCTGCGGACGCTGATCAACCCGATAGCGTCCTTAATGGAGCCACCTGACAAGGCCCTAAATTGATTGTATAAAATTCTTACCTTTACCATAATAATGTTTTTCTGTATTTCGTACTTAAATAAAAAGCCCCAATTCCAATAAGCTACAAATAAGAAGCTAAGCACTAAATACAAACAAAAATTGATGTATAAAAAATGCCTCATCTCCGATACTAATTTACGGAATTAATAAGAACTATATACTTATTTTATATTATCTATCATTGTATTTCTAAAGCAAAATGTGATCATTAAAAAATGTCAATGGGAAATATGTCTCATTACATCGAAAATAAACAAGTTTTTGATTTTCCTGTAAAATGAAAAAAATTGGTTGGGACTATTTGAGTTGACTTATTTTATATTGTATTTAAATTATATTGAATAGTATTTGCATCAAACATAGAGTTAGGGCATTTAGGTACTTAAACGACGATATGCTGTGTTTGATATTAAATTACGTTAATTAGTATGTTTAGTTTACAATATATTAAATAGTGAAAATTTTAGGTAAATATTGTGTATTTTTAGTTACAATTTTAAGATGTTCCTTAATTACCTACGTCCTACTGTATATGCCTATAATTTTAAATTATTTTAAACTTTAACTTGTGTCTGTATTTTAGATATGACCTTTATGGTTGAATTAAACAAATAATAATAATAATAATAATATTCATTGATTAGCGTAAGGTATAGGGAAGAATTTAAAAATACTTAACCTGCTTGTTTTTTCAAATGGGTGCTGAAAAGTAAGGTCGAACTAAGTATGGTCTAGGCCTGGGGTCTTAAAACGCTTCTTTAAATATAAATAGTAATACCAAATAATAAATTAAAAGAAGACCCTAAGTTATAATCTATAACTTTATACTATTACTATCGTATCTATTGATTAGTGTTTAAAACCACAATCTTATAAAGTCCCATATTATAAGACTTGAATGATATAGTCATGATTAAAAGTAAAATGAGTTATTAGTTATTATATCTTTATTACCTATTTAACTTTATTTTCTGAAATTGAAATAAAATATAAATATCTAAGGCAATTTGCATTAAACAGTTGTTTAAAAGTGTGCCAATAATTAATAGTTGTTCACATGTTAATCAATTAATCGTTTAAGGAAGATAATTCAACCAACCGTCTTGGCTATTAGTCGCTCGTGGTTGTGAGTGACCGACCACAATGGGGGTAGAAACCGCGGCTTCATAGTTTCCAGAAAGTTATTCCTCCACAACAACTCCAAGTCAATTAGACCCAATAAACCCCCCGAGTCCGATCCACTCTTCATATAATAGTTGACAACCCGCTGTCCGTGACTAAATTCCGAAGATTTACTAGGCTGATCCAACCCCAGTCCGGACGCTTCGGACAGAATATCGTCCGAAATACATTCGGTACCGAAGTAACTCTTTAGTTTTCCTTCCAGATGAATTACCCGGGTGGCGGGAAGGTTGTGTTTCACTTTATCGTTGAGTAACGCGTTAGCTGCGCTTCTAGCGGCAGCTGCATTGCGACGGTCGTCGCCGCCGTTAGTTCGGTTTATCGGAGCCGAGCACAACAACTCGAGTTTCTTCCTGAGTCGCATATCGTGCGAGTTACTAACGCAATGACAATCGACGCAGACGAGCAGAACATCGTGCGATAGGTTGTCCTTCATACTGTGCGGGAAGTGACGCCGGTACTCCCGCGGGACTATGTACTTCCTCACGTAGGATTCCCGTTCCCCGCACACGGAACATTCGTTCTCCTTGGCCGTTAGGTAATACCGCTGGGACTCGTCGTTGGGGCGACCCGAGGGCTCGAAGTTGAGCGTAACGGTGAGCGGCTCGGTGTTGGTGACCCGTCCCAGCCCGTACTTAACGTACCAATCCAGTTTCCGCCGGTCCGACACGCACAATAGCGTCCCGTCCGGGGCTCGGATCTCGGTGTTCCGATAAAGTTCCGACTTCCGGGTGCTGTAACCCCGCCTAGCCTTGTGTCTATTATCCGACACCTTAATGTCCGACTTTAGTTTGCGACCGCTATTACTACCCTTCGAATTATCCCCCTTTTTAACTAATTGACGAATAAATTTTCCGGGATTAATAAGTTCGCATATTGGAGTTACTAATTCGAATATTTCCTGCCAATCCAACGGAATACTGCCGTTAAACCGATGTATAAGTACCGCCATTAGTATGTTTATTCCAGCTACGGCGTCCTGAGAAGCGTATTCAACTTGCACGTCAGTCAGTTCAACAGCTTCCCAATCACTTGTTGCAATTCGTTTCGACTTTGGCATCGTATAATCACAGAAGAACTCCGTCAACCCTTTCAAACCAAGTCGGGTTTCTCTGCTTAAAAGGTTCAGTAGACCTTCGTTGGCCATCGTCAACGCCGCCAAGCGGAGGTCAAACCAACCGCGGCAGATTAAACCGTAATCGTTACGGAGACGAATAACATCGTCGTCAATACCAACGCCCACCTTTAATATCTCGGGATTGGCTAGAACTTGCGATAAATGGCAGGTTGATTCTGCGAAGTCGGACAAGCCATCCAACTCGGACAATCGGAATAAATAACAGCCACCAGACGACGTACATAATTGAAGAAGAGCAACTTTGTTATTTCCAACCCATTCGCAATCTAGACTTACAACTGGGTAAGTACCGGTACCGGTATCGGTATCGCTGTTTCTATTTGTTAAATCATTTTGTAATTGTTCCCCCAATCGCTGTAAGGTGACACAATCTCTAGCGATGTATGTTTGTATCTCAACGGGTTGGAGATGAGTGTAGCGAGTTATCGGACTACGAAGTACTTTATCCTTTCCCAACACCGATCTGTACAACTTGTAAGAGGGAATGTCGATAGTAAACTATCAAGGTTACGGCCCCAGCCACACACCCTATGGTTACCGCTACACTTGTATTTACAAGGCTTGGCATTATTATCAATTTATTTTACATGTAGATTGCAAGATCGAAGGTGACGCCAACGCCAAGTTACACTGCAGACAGAATGGAGATAGCCTCCATTGCACAATAGGCCTACAAATTACAAATAAGTTGTAATAATTGTAATTGTAATATGTAATATATAATAGACACTCCATACCGTATTACTTGAACTTGAAATTTATTTGCCATATAAACAGAATATACATAAGTGTTGCAAAGCAGCCCAACACCAAAGATTTTACCGAAATCATGGAGTGAGAGGGTGAGAGTATGAGATGTCTATGATGGCCTGGATGGCAGCTAATACTGTAATATGCATTGCTAGTAAGCGCTACCACCCAGAAAGTGAGAAAATGCATGATGCTGAATATATGTAAAGAAGTAATGAGGGGTGGGTGGAGGGGGAGGGGAGGGGGGGGGGGGGGGGGGGGGTAGGGGAGACCTGTTAGCAAAAAAAAAAGAAATTAATCGATCTCAACATTATATTATAATATAGACCTAGTAGAATTACTGCACGACAAGCCCAAAAATTAATTGAATTTGAAATACATAAAAATAGAAACTGGCAATAATTGGATAAGGAGGGAGAAGATAACCCAGGCAATGGTTGCTGGTGTATACTTGTAGATCCTGAGTGGATACTTACACTTGAAGATCGAGGATCAATATAAAAACGTATAATAAACAAACTGCAATTGAATAAAAAGAACAAAGAAAACAAAATTAAGGTGATATGCATAGGAATAAAAAAAGAACAATTAATTATTAGGCTACTAAAAAAATTGAAAAAATACAATAAAATGTTATGGATTTATATTATTAATTATTAAAATGACACAGGTACTGTAGCTTAAGACTATATCAGTATATTGCTAGTTAGGCCTAAAGTAGGTATTAGGCCTAATCAGAATGTTCCAGTTCCTATAATAACACTAACAGGGTAAAATTTATGCTGATACGATCTGTGGACTTTGACTTGAAGTATAGATGAAGTGGGCTTACCTTACTGCCACTACCGCAATACAGCAATACAAAGTAAAAGTACACACCTAATACTGGATGTACTGTCTGACTGTGGGACTTGCAGGGCGAACGCGAACCACAAACACAAAGTTGGCGGAGCCTACTGTATAGCCGGTTAGCGAACTGACCCTGTTAGGGGGTGGGTCGATAATGGAAAATAGTCGTTGTCGTTGAAGATTTGTAGGCATCATCCCCGGAACAAATAAGGGATCATAATGGGTAAGAGATAAGTCGCCAGTTTCTCCGGACGATCCACCCGGAATAAACAGATAATTAAACCCATTCTTCGGAGCATTAAGAATTGAAACTTGCAGAAACCTTTAACTATCTCTTCAATTTCGGACCATGCGAATACGTAACCATGTCCATTGTTCAGTTGTTATACCACAACCCCGCATCTACAACAGAGGGTGTGACGAGGCAGGCGTATGGAGAGGGGATGACGGACATCAGTGTGTCGAGAAACACTGATCGAGGATGGGGACGGAACGGGAAGCAACTCCGCGAACTACTTTCATCACCGTCTTCGTCGTCGAAATCCGCAGACGGAAACCTTTTCAGGGTACACACGTCAATCACGTCCTCAAGAGTGGAATCGTACAGTCGTAATTCGATCACAAGTAGCTGGCAGCCAACCCGAATCCGACACAATATTTAGGCCTATCTATAAGACATTATAATCCATTATCTACCTACGCTACTTTTCCTATAGGCCAAAATAAAACTTTTTACTTTTTATTTTTATTTATTTACAACAATTTACTACAATACTACGCAATACAAGATATTACAGTATTAATGTGCATGCAAGTTCAATTCGAATTTAATATAATATAATATGCGCCAAATTAAGTTGGGTTGAGTTGCATGCATTTGTGGCCAGTGGCCTACTGATTGCAGATAGGGGGGGAAACTGGACGCAATAAAAATTCATCCCTCTTCAGGGGAAATTCGACACAAATAACAGCTGATTACTCTCAAAAATAAAACTGTAACCTGTTCTATTGTATTTAGTTTATTGTTTTGGTTAAAATACCCTGCCACTGTAACCTGCTCCTAAACCTGTCCCTAAATTGAGAATTTAACATTGAGGCGGGATATTAATTCGCCAAGGCGGGTTTTACGTCGAGTTCCCCCCCCCCCCCCCTGTCTCACTGATTGTGAAGAATGTAGATGGTAATTGGCCGGCAAGACCCATTACGCTAATCACCACGTACATTCAGGCAAACACAGTTGAGAAATACATAGTTGTAAAAGCTTTTGCGTAATTAACCGGTTATTTTCCCGTAAAGTACTCTGTAGTTGGTTTACCAGGCATAAAAGGGCCGTGTCCTTACTGTATTGGTGTTTTAGAGGACATAAAAGTCATTTCTTCTGTATGTGTACTTTAGAGGACATAATCCGCAATTTCGTGACGCAATAAGCTGGATACTCATGAAAACAGTGTCGCTACCATGACGACGGCTAACAGCTGATATTGCCACGTCGAACATTTCTTTGTTCTTTGTTCTCTCTTTGTACGGTCGACCAATCAGAGCGTTTTTTGTCTCTGTGTTGGAGGTTGGATACAGAAACTCAGGAATTCAGTGTTATGTTTTTGCCCAGAGCCTAAGAACACCGGCTTTTGGCACCTCCGTGTTTCAGTCTTTAGCTTAACATTAGTAGGCTTAATTATAGAACGTATATCTGTTATCGAGTTAACATATCAAACCAATCCATACTATATTATACAAATCTTACTAATATTACTGCTTTTACTGTCGGTTATTCATTATATTTGTTGATGAAATATTATATCGGAATACTGATCAATAGTCAGACACCCCAATCTTCTTGATATACTAAAGGTTAGAGAGACCGGTTACATATAAATGATTGCGACCTATGTCAAGTGGTTTGAAGTGAATCTAATGCTATTTCATAGGCCCTACATAAATTGTATGTTGCTCTCTTTATACGTGACTAAATTTAGTGAAGGTCGGCAGATTAGTGTGCAGTATTGTGCAGCATTGTGTATGATTGTAACTGATAACAAAGCATCTCCTAAAGAATGCGCCATATACGTTAATCTATAGCCATTTCGTTGTGTCTAGTTTAAGTCATAACTCTGTTTACATATTTAGAGCGCCACGTCCTAAAGGAACTGTTAATATTTCCCGAAAGTGAATAATATTTGTCAGAGATTATATATTACGATCAGTCGAATAATACAGTAGGCTTACACCATCAATCATTAAGCTTCCGAATTCAGTCTCCCGGGTATATCCAGCGGGTGAATGATTGCGCATAGACTGGCTTCGGCTAATGTAGTGTATCAAATATTCGTCATAAGCTAAAGACTATCTATCATCTAAAAGACATCCTAATTTGGCAGGTTAAACTGTCAAAGGTCTTAAAAGCGCAAACAATAACAGATATTGCTTCTAGATTGCGGTGTAAGCAATCTAGTCGAAAGTACCGGTCGACCGGTAACCAGTAGGCCTGACTGCCTGATCATCCGGACCGGTACCTACAGCAGTACAGGTACAGCAGTATTATTCGATTGTGAAATTGTATACCGGTAGGCTGTTTAAGAGATTAGGGACTGTACACCCCTTGTTTCTTTTGGAGCTTACTTATTTCTGTCAGTTTTATTTATTTGTAGGCCAGTATTGAGCAGAAGGCGTGTAAGCCTGCTCAGATTGTACAGATAATTTGTAGGCTTGACTGTTGTCTAACTGTTGTTAAGTCTGAACGGATTGCAGTGTGTGTAGAGCATCTGTCCGATAAAGTGCTAGTTAGGAAAGTAGGGGCTTCAAGTGCTGTGAGGTAAACCCCCTGTGAAAGAATAAGTCGTACTACTGGGTTAGAACGCATACTAACTAATCATTTCGGAGTCTGCATATACTGTAGTGTATTTGGGCTTGATAGTAGTCTGCCATCGTTTGGTCTGTACTTTGTTTGTATAGTCTGTACGGGTAGCGTATAATTTTATTTAGATAATTTGTAGGCTGGATAGTTGTCTGGCTGTTGTTGGGTTTGAGGAAATTTCGGTGTGTGTAGAGCATCTGTCCGATAAAGTGCTAGTTGGGAACGTAGGGGCTTCAAGTGCTGTGAGGTAAACCCCCTGTGAAAGAATAAGTCGTACTACTAGGTTAGAATGCATACTAACTAATCATTTCGGAGTCTGCATATACCGTAGTTTGTTTAGGCTTGATAGTAGTCTGTCAGTATTTGGTCTGCATTTTGTTTGAATAGTCTGTACGCGTAGCGTAATATTTATTATTCAGAGTTTATGCGACTATTCGCAACATTCATATCCCCAAGTTTATTCCTACAGTAATTGTGTTTGTTATACATACCGTTATAGTTAAACTAACCCCGGTACTACATCAGGGCTGCTCGGCGTAGGTAAAGACTGGAGATTTTATGCTTTGGTCACTCCGGCAGATACCGTGGTTCTTTTAACTGTTCAAGTATTTTTAACTACTGATTATTTGTTATACAAGTACTTGTACCTAATTTAGGGTTTAGTGTACAGTGCTTTCCGAAGGTGATTAGTGTGTGGGCAGTATATTTGTGTTGTAAAGTGGTTAATAGGCACGTTGGTTCTGGTAGACCGCGGTAATTAATCTCTAGGTAGGAACACTCCGTGATACATAACGTAGTACCTATAGCGATACGGTTATAGGTCATCAGGCGGTGGTATTTTCCTATCTGGACAACGCAGTATATTTACTACTACTTATTATTTTCAAATACCGTAGTATCCTGTCTGTTGTAATAACCAGATATTCTAACCCTTTGTTAGGCTGGTTAGTAGACTTCTTGTAAAATTACCCTAAAAATTCGTATTTGTGTATTTGTAATTAAATTTTTGTGTTTATTTAGAGATTGTAATCTCAACCTGAATTGTACGTAATTCATAGTATTAAGTAACTGAGGTAAATTAGAATTATTTGTTTTAGTGTCTAACAAGTAGCACTCCACTGAGAGCGCACAGCTTATGTGTAGTAACTCCCCCAGAAATAATAACATTATTTCAAACATTGACAAAACCCATTAAACGGGTATATATATATTATAAATCAACTCAAACGATTTATAAATAGTAGGCCTGCCATACAACAATTAGGTCTCAATATCAGTTGGACTACTGCTTAAATAACGGTAATAAAGTAGGTTAAAGTAACCAAGTAACCCTTAAAATTCAGAAATTCAATTATTCTAAAATAATTGATATACCGGTATTTACAATAGGCTTATTATCTTTATTTCTATAAATTTAGGCTGAAATTATACCGGTATTCTGTAATTAATTCTAGTCTGTAATTATACTTATATATATACATTATAAGTGTAAGCTGTATACCGGTATTCACGATAGGCCTATTATATATATAAATTTAGGCTGAAATCATACAGGTATTCTGTAATTAATTCTAGTTACTAATAATACTTATATATACTATAAGCATACCGGTATTCTAATATTATATATATCACGCTACACTGAGTAGCAGTATCGGTAATTAATTACTAGGCTAGCAGTTAATACTGAATTACTAGACTTGCTTAGACTGTAATATAGCAGTAGGCATTCAACTGTGCACACAAACATGTCTGATACTAAGCAGAACCTGTCAGACAGTTTATTAGATGTAACTATCTGCGACTCAGATAGAGGTGTAGAACCGTCTAGTCCTAAGTTCAGTTCACCTCCCACTGTGAGGAAGGTCAACCCTCCAGTAGTAATATCAGAACCTAGGCTGGTCCAACACCATAGGTCTATCATAGGCACTCGAGCTCAGGTCAAGCGGGACCAAGAAGCAGCGGAACAGCAACAACCCGCGAGCCAAGAACTTATTTCTCAGTGGCCCGACAGCTCCAGTAGTGAGGATACTGTAGAGCTGACACCCGAGCGCGGAGCAAAGATGACGGATGCGGTTTATTCGGATCCCCTTCTCATCCTTCCTGCAGCCGTACTCACTAGGATATTGATCGCGGTGGAAGAACACCAGATCGATTGGGCGAGAAGTCAGCGATCAACTAAAGATAGTTATGCGGGATACACGAGGGAAGAACTGAAGTCTATTGTCGAGTCGCAATGGAACTTCCCCGGACCCGGACTCCCGTTTGATTTATCAGAAGCTGCCTGGGAAGACATACACCGGATGGGAGTAGCCAAGGAAACCATCGATCCAGCTGTGTGGAAGAGGTCCGCAGCCGGATACGCACAGGGATTCTTCAGCTCTATGGAGCGAGTAAAAGGACAACTGTTTCAACAACCACAAGGACCTCAAGTGCAGGGACAACTGCTTTATCAAGTTAGAGAAAGAATTCTGCGAATCAGACTAATCTTATCGGCCTTTGAGGAGGCTTCTAAAAGAAGACAAGACACGTCGTTGCAAGTTGCCGTAAAGACTTGGTTTCAACGGGTGAGTCTCCAGGTTCAAGGAACGGCTCAGTTGAAAGCTCAGCTGGAGGAGCGCTCAACCCATGGAGAATCAACAGACGCTACTATTTCCCAAGTGGAAAGTGAAGTGACGGCAGAGAAGCCGCATAAGAGGGATGCCATTGACATCTATCTGTCAGACTATCAACGTTTTTTAGGTGATGAAGAGTTGAGGAGAAGGTTAGATGGACTTAGCCCTAATAGTGAAGGAACTCAGCGTGTGTTGGATGCCATCGATGTGGAAATGAGGGCTGCGAACCAGGCTAAATTTGATGAACAACTCCGCATCACACGAGTCCAAGAAGAACAAGTAAAGAAAAAACGTATAGAAGACAGAAAGAAAGCAGCAGTAGCAGCTGCCGAAGCGGAAAGGAAAGCAGCCGAAGAGGAAAGTAAAGCAGCCGAAATGGAAAGAAAAGCGGCAGAGGCAGCGGCAGAGGCAGAAGCGAAAAGAAAAGCAGCCGAAATGGAAAGAAAAGCGGCAATGGCAGCGGCAGAAGCAGAACGGATAGCGGCTGAAGAGATCGCCCAATTAGAACTGGAAAATATTCAGGAGAATCAAGACTGCATAAATAAACAGTTAACAGCTAGTAATATGCAGATGATGAATCGATCTACTCCCAAAAGACAGGGATATACATCATCTGAGGAAGGCGATACCACCGATACTGAAGGCAAAGGAAATAGATCTCGTCTAAGCAGACGTAAAAGAACATCCCACCGTCAGAAATTGCCTGATTTGCCTCCAGCTGTTAGAAGGCAACTAAATAACACCAACTCAGGTAGTACAGAACCCACAGACCAAATAATTACAATAGAAAGACTCCCTACTATAGTAGATGAGCCTGAAATAATTAGGCCTGTTCTTGAAATCACCCCTTCGGTGATAGAGACACCTGTGCTCCCTGAACCTACCTCTAAATTCCCTCTGCACAGCACTAAGCTACCTGTGCCCAGTAGAACAGCCCATGAGACAGTTCAGGTCCTGGACTCCGAGCGAAATATTCATGATTTGTCGCCCGTTGTCCCTCGTCCGCCCGCTACAACGTTGGCGAATCCCGCTTCGGCGGTCGAATGGGTGGATGAGGGACGACGGGGGATGGATCTCCTGCTCGGACAGATGCAGGAGACCGTTCAGCAATTCAAGGGCACAGTAAGGGAAAGTAGGTTAGAGTTGCAAGAAGTGCAGCAAAGTATCGCGCTAGAACGCGATAAATTAGTAAATACACAAAGGGGTATACCACCACCCCCTGTAACAATGTGTCAACCTGTTAGGTCTGAAGTATCTCATGCGCAAGGTGTGGAGCCTACACGCATCTATACTGCTAGCGAAGTAGAAACTCCTATAGTGAACCCTATTAAGGGTAATTATAGACCTGTTGATAATGACATTCCCTATAGACCTGATCATAATCCGAGAAATTTATATACCGATAACTCGATATTAAATAACACGATGGCCCAAGAAAGTTTTACGCGTCAAATGGCTAGAACCGAAGCCCGGCAAGCGGTAAAGGTGGGAGAGATAGTCAAGTTCAATGGAGATGAGATGAAATGGTTACCTTTTAATGAATATTATAAAGATAACATACAGAACTCTGTACTATCTAATGGAGAGAAACTTAGATTCCTCATCGAGTGCTTGGAAGGATCTCCCAAGTTAATGGCGTTAAAGTTTATTAGACATCCAGACGGATTAAGACAAGTTTGGGATACACTAAACATCAGGTATGGTAATAGGAATAACATAGCTAAATATTTGTATGCAAAATTAGTAGCGCCCCGAAAGTTCATTAGCAGCGGGATAATAGAGTTTTCCGATGAGATTCAAGAGATCTGTAGACAATTAGATTGGTTAGGTAAGTCTCATGAATATCGGAGTTCTATGGTTATTGGAGCCGTGGCTTCTACTTTACCGAAGGGTGGAGTAGGTACACGCTGGGATAAGAAAGTGTTATATATGATGGAACAACAACGACGAGACCCTACCATGGCTGATCTCATGTCATTCCTAGATGGAGAAGTGAAATTACAGCTCCTAAAACTGTCCAGAGAGAAGACACCGGAAAACAAGGTAAGTGAAAAACCCGTCTCTAGGAGAAAGGTAACACCAGTGTGTTATACAGACGACGGCGAAAGCCAGACTTCTCAAGGAGAGGATAGCGGGAAAGACACTGACAGATCTTATTACGTCAATAAAATGCCTAAAGATCAGGTAAGTAAATTCAAGTCTCGAACCAATGACAGGAGAGAACAGGTAAGAAAAACTCCTCCTACGTCTCCTAAGAGAATTCAGGTGAGAAAGCCCGAAGAAAAAACAAGTGTACACAATGTTACTCAAAGTAAGGTAAGTAACATCAAACCGAAATGTGCGCTATGTGACGGGAACACCGAAGGATCTTATTATGTCAATAAATCGAGGAAAGACGTAAGTAAATCTAAGTCTCGAACCAGCGACAGGAGAGAACAGGTAACAACTCCTCCTACGTCTCCTAAGAGAATTCATGGAAGAAAGCCCGAGGAAAGAACAAGTGTGCGCAACACAACACAGGTTAAAGTAAGTAACATCAAACCCAAATGTGCATTGTGCGACGGGCCCCATCGCTTGAGTGGGTGTGATGAATTCTTGAAGAAATCCTTTAAGGATAGACGTGATGTCATGTGGGATAAGCGGTTGTGTTATAATTGCCTCAGACAAGGACACCAACGACGAACCTGTTACTCCGACACAAGGTGTGCAAAGTGCGGTGCAAAACATCATATCTTGTTGCACACTGAATTCGAGCGAAATAGTCCGAGTCAGGTAAGTGATTCCGAACTACATGTCCAATTCAGTGATGTGAACGACACTGATCAATCTGAGATGGAAGGATTCTATACGGACGAGTTCTCCGACGAAAACGAATCCTGTTACATGATAAATACCGCAGTGTATCGAGCGCTCACTTATGAAAAAGATACAGAAAGTGACCTCACTCTAACTACTTCTGATCGACAACCATTTTGGAAAGCGCCAACTTCCAATGTAGGGATTAGAGAATTTCCTGTGGTACAGGTAAGGGTCCACGGACCAAAAAGGAGTTATGTAGTGAACGCCCTCCTTGACTCCGGTAGTACAGGAACATTCATCGACAAAGAGCTAGCCGAAGACATATTTGCTGGACAACCCAAGTTCCGAACTAAGCTAAACATGTCAGGAATTATGCAGGTTTGGAAATCTACAGTAACGGCGGATTATTATGTAGGTGCGTTGTCCACCCCCCAGGACGAATTAGGAGAACATAGCATAAGGTCAGTGAAAATGGTGGCAATAAAGAACTTCGCTACCACTCAAGTGGAACCTTATAACTGGGACGAGGACGATTTTGCCCAGCAGATGGAAATACCTAGATTCGACACCGATTACCCTGGAGTGCAAATACTCATCGGTCAAAACGCGCATGAAGCGCTCGAGACATTGGAGAAACGGCCCGCTCAACCGCAACCATTACAACCTTATGCGGTAAGAACTAGAGTGGGTTGGTACTTTACTGGCCCTTCCCGTAGAACTCTCATGGAAAGATTACCGAAAGATCAGGTATATCAAGTGCGAGAATGGGAAGTTGAGAACAGTGAGTTAGACGATCCAACTGAGGGAACTCCATACTCCTCAGACAACGACGATATACATCAACTCTTCGATGAGGAGAATGCCATCGATCTCCTTAAGGAAAGCGAGACTTGGCAAAATCAAGTGAACTTATGTCAACTCCTTCTCCCATCAGAGCGAGACGACTATAACGACGAGCTTAATGACGTCATTGAACGTTATAATGCCAAGACTCGGGATGAACACGCCGTAAGATTCTTTACTCAAGAGGCTGTAGAGCCCAACTCCTACGATAAGGCCCTATCGGTGGAGGAAGAAAGAGCCAAGCAGATCCAAGCGACAACTACTCGTTTTCTTAAAGATCAAGGTAGGTATGAGATCGGACTTCCCTTCCGAAAGCGAGAACCAAAGTTCATTAACAACAGACCTTTGGCGGAGAAAAGAATTGCTCAACTACATCGACGCCTTACGGCAAATTCTTCAGCTAAAGAAATGTATCAAACGCAGTTGAAGAAGTTTATTAGCAAGGGATATGCGGAGCTAGTACCGGAAGAAACACCTATAACTGAGAGAACGTATTATTTAACTCACCATTACATTCCCAAACCCGGTAAACCCCATGAAGTACGAGTGGTGTTTGACGGTTCCGCCCTTTATATGGGCCAATCTCTTAATTCTGAATTGTTACCCGGACCCAACTTACTCCAATCCTTGTTGGGAATACTATTAAGATTAAGACAATATTCCATTGCTTTCGCCTCAGATATAGAAGGCATGTTCTTACAAGTCAAAGCGCTGGATAGGGATCGAGATAGCCTACGATTTCTGTGGTGGCCTGAAGGAGACCTCAACAAGAAACCGGTGGAGTACTGGATGACCATCCAAGCTTTTGGGATAATCTCGAGCCCTTCAAACGCCTGTTCCGTGGTGCGTACCACTGCGAATGACAACCGAGACGCCTTCTCTAAAGAGGTGATCGACAACATCAAACGAGACATCTACATGGACGATAATCTAAAGTCCCTTCCATCAGTCGAAGAAGCCATTGAGGTCGCTAAAGGTACGGTAGAATGCTTAAAGCAAGGTGGATTTCGATTAACTAAATTCACCAGCAACTCCCGTGAGTTTCTGGAGGCGATCCCGGTAGAAGATCGAGGAGCAAAAGACCTAGATCTAATAAAGGATGATCTCCCAGAAACTAAGACCCTTGGTTTGAAATGGGACACCGAAAGAGATATCCTGTTTTTCCAACTAAAACAGCGAGATAATCCAGTTCGGACTAAACGGATTTGTTTAAGTATCCTGAGCACTTATTTCGATCCATTGGGATTTATTAGCCCAGTTATATTGATTGCTCGGAGTTTAGTACAACAAATGTGGCTTGAAAACCACTCATGGGACGATCCACTTAAGGGAGAATTATTAAAGAAGTGGATGAAATGGGAAGATTCTCTACCAGCCATCAAAAACTTTATAATTTCCCGTTCATATTTTGGTCATGTTCTCCCTACGTATTCATATCAACTCCATGTGTTTGGAGACGCCAGCGATATGGGAATAGGTATAGTAGCCTACCTAAGGGTGGAAACTCCGGACGGAATCAAAGTCGCCTAAGGCATTACCTCTAAGGCATTGATAAACAACAAGTTGAAAGTTCCTCGAGCGGAGTTAAAAGCGGCTCTATATGCTACAGCCATCGGCCGGAATGTAACAGAACAGATCGACTATCCCCTGGAGAAAACTGTCTATTGGACCGACGCTTTACTCGTGTTGGAGTATATAACCAATGAAGTCTGTCAGTTCAGCGTCTTCATTACCAACAGAGTAGCTATTATACTCAGTCGCACGACGATGGATCAATGGAGACATTGCCCCGGAACGATTAATCCAGCGGACATCGCCTCCAGGGGAGCAACTCCACAAGAACTTGTCGACACTCCAGACTGGTTAGGTGGACCCGACTTCCTCTACAAAGAAGAAGAAGAATGGCCTCCTCATCTTACTACAGCAGAGATTAGACAGGCCAAGGGAGCGGAGAAAGTCAAACCTAAAACTCAGGCGAGTAAATCTAAGTTATTCAAACCCACAGTAGATCTGTCTGTACTACATACTTCCGGAGAAAACGATTTGGATCAGAAACCCACAGCCACAAATAAACCCGTTGTGGAAATCCGTGATAAGGAGTGGAAATCTGGCATACCAGACGTCTCGCAAGGACTCTCACCTCTTCTGCAGAGAGCGATACATCACTACAGTTCCTGGAATCGGCTCTGTAAGGCCGTTACATATTTAAAGAGATGTTTTCACCATCACTACTCTGGGATGAACGCAAAGGGTGATACCGCTCCAATCACATCAGTGCAGGTCCATGTTATTAAAGATCTTCCCAAATATAAGCTACCCGACAAGTTTCTGAATGAGAAGATCAGTTATCAGGAGCATGAAGAAACCAACAAGCAGATGTTGAGACTCTTGCAATGCTATGAAGATTCCGATAAGTATTTCCTGTTGTTGAGAAATCCACAGATGCGCTTAAGGGATCGTTTCTCTAGCACAATGATAGATGGGTTGATACGTGTTGGAGGAAGGTTAACGAATGCCCCATTATCCTTTGATACTAAGTTCCCCATACTCATTAGAAATCTTGAAATACAAGTCAAGATGATTGTAGATGTTCACAGCAAACTTTATCATGCTGGTAGAGAACGAGTTCTTAGCGAAATTCGAACTCGCTATTATTTTTATAAACCCCGTAGAGCTCTGAACCAAGTTCTTAGGAACTGTATACCCTGTAGGAAAGCATTCAGTAGGCCTTTAACACAGCGAGAGGCAGAATTACCTAGGGAACGAGTAAGCTTTTATGAACCACCCTTTACTAATACCGGTGTGGATTTATTTGGCCCTATTGAAGTATATCGTGCTAGGACTATAGTCAAGAGATGGTGTGTAATCTTTGTTTGTATGACTTGTAGAGCCATCCATCTCGATATGGTGAACGATTTATCTACCAACAGCTTTCTATTAAGCTTACGACGACAGATCGCTCGCTTTGGCACTAGTAACACGATGAGATCTGATAAGGGAACAAACTTCATTGGTGCCAACAATGAAATCAAAGCTTACGTCAAAGATTGGAACCAAAGACAGGTGGACGACCAACTACGAGTAACAGCGTCTAGTTGGACCTTCAACGCCGCCGACGCCCCTTGGTGGGGAGGAAGTTGGGAGAGATTAATAAGAAGTGTGAAGACAGCATTTCATTTTATAGTGCCTTGCCGCGCTTATCTCACCGACGAACTTTTGCGGACGTTAATGGAAGAAATCGCCGCCTATCTCAACGAGAGACCGCTTATGCCAGTCTCATCGAGTCCCGATTCCCTGGAAGCGCTAACACCCGCGCACTTCCTACTGAAGAAACCTGTAGCCATGCTCCCACAATCGGAAATCACAGACGGAGACGAATACTGCCGACAAACTTGGCAACTCATGCAGTTGTTATCCCGTCGTTTCGCTGACCATTTCGAAAAACATTATCTGCCCACGCTACAACTTCGAACTAAGTGGTTTGCGCAGCAAGAAAACGTCAGCGCTGGAGACATGGTTCTTATTGTGGATGTAGATCTTCCACGTAAGCGGTGGCAGACAGGTCGTATAATCGAGACTCACATCTCGGAAGACGGTTTGGTGCGATCGGTAGAACTCGTCGTCATGCGACGTAACTTCAAGAAACCGGGAATTGTCTTCGAGACGCAGCAGCTCAATCGCCCAGTTGGTCGCTTATGTTTACTGGAAAGAGACAGAGAACTCTCCGGAAACTATGGGAGACAAGATACTCTTCCCACGACCACCTCCCTAATCCGACAAACATCTAGGGACTCCCCAACTTAACAACGGCTGGAGTGGGTGTGTGACCATATTATTTTATATTTGTATTTGTTTTATTCTTTTATATTTATGTATGTATTATTATGTAATTTTATTTTAATCGTTTTATTTAATTTTATTTAGTAACATGTTATTTTAGCGAACATTTAGTAGATTAGTGCAATATATTCGCATTTATTACGTAATTACTTGTATTATATATTTAGTGCGACGGCGAGAAATAATTCTTTTTCTCCTTCCTTACTGTCCGTATTACATTATAAATACATGACTACAGTAAGATGAAATGTCCGTACTTATTAAAGTACAATAAAGCCACTACTATATTCAAGTATTATTGGTAGGCAGAGTATTAGGAATGCAAAGTTCAGATCCTCGTGTCTCGGCTAAACCAAGCTCTGGGTAGACCTTGGAAACGACTTGCCTCTTCACACTGACATTGCTTCATGCGATATTGCTCTCATACCGTATATTAAATAATACATATAGTAGCGTGATGTCCCTTTAACAGTAGCGTACAACGCAAATAAATCTGTTAAACCCTTTGACCATCTGTAATTCTAGTAGATTAAGATATCGCGGCACCCACCGATATACTTGAAAGACAAAATTCTAGAATCAGTGGTTAACGTCCCCAGACAAGTTCTGGAATAAACTGGTGCCCATCCTAAATATTAATTATTAATATTTACAAAATCTGTCAAATAGCAGATCCTTTAAAATTCTAGTCGATTAAGATATCGTAGCACTTACCGATACTCTTAAAAGGACAAAATTCCTCGAACCAAGGATCCAAGTCCCCAGACACGTTCTGGAATAAAATTGTGTCTACTTAACATTAAATAATAAAATTTACGGGAATAAATTTAAATTCAGATATTTCAATGAATTTAATAAATTGTCATTTTATACAATTTATAACATTCCCAAAATTCCATTAATTAATAGATCATGGGAGCGGAGATTCACTCTAGTAAGTGTATTTGTGTGCGAGAATCTCCAATGTATAGTCAATAGCCGATAAAATTCATAGAATCATGTATAAAGGGGATATTGACCATTAAAGAATTACTATTAAATAGCATCCCAGATCTGTATGCATGAGAGTTACCCTAATTCTACCGCTAGCTTTCCATAATGTCACCATGGCAACAACCACGCTAGAATTAGAAGTGAGTTAAAAGAACAATAGAAAGCTTGCACCATTAAATAGCATAGGGAATAAGCAGCGCACTGCTAGTATCCAAGGATACATAATAAACACAGTGACATTCTGGAAGGTACTGACTAACGGACAAACCGACGTTACGACCAAACGTTACGTCACCGACACCGAGCGCAAACCGGCCATGGGTATCGATGGATCGATGTTACCCCAACCCGTGCTCGAGATGTTGTTTAACGAAAGAATCCTTAAAATCGGCTCAGCTGTTTATGGAGACCTACAGAACGACTTTCGGAATATGGAGAACATTCCATACCCCTTCGTTGATACTCAGCTGATTGCTCCTTGGGCAGAAGGCCGAGGTTTCTTCCGCACTATGTATGCCAATACACCCAGCGGAATTACTAAAGTACAACGAACCTCCATCGGACATCTTGCCTTTCAAGAATACGGATGGAATTTCAAGGTTGGAAATCCTATAAATTACCAACAAGTATACGGAGATCATTATTCTCGTTTATACTTTGATGGACCATTGACTGCACCTGGCGCCGTGTATAGCTTTATGAGTGTTCCACTTCGTCCCTCCTTAGCTATATACACGATCTTTGAAAACGCAGCACTTGCCGGTTGGCTAGCCGATGTGTGCAGACGTACCATACGCGCCCATCCCTTAATACTTGGAACCAAACTCGCCAAGTTAGATGAACACAATAAATTCATCCGCTTTGAATGTTTCAGGCACTTTCTGACTCCGTTCCGTAACGTTGATAGTCAGTTCAAGGACCGCGCTCTGACCAAACTCAGCCTGAGAGACTCAGCGGCGGAGAAGCTAAACAGCGCGGGATTTGCCCTTTTTCAGGACGTTTGTATACAGAACTTACATTCATCTGTTATACAAAGACCCCGAATACCCACGGGTTATTCTGTCGTCGAAGTTCAGACAGTGGGTCCGCTTGCGGAGACAGCCGCACCTATCTCAGCTATGCAATTGGAAGACGAACCAATATGCTTAGAAGCTGAAGCGATTCAGCCTACAGCGCCCCGGAGCAGCGATAACGACTACGTCTTAGAGTGGTATCAAGGTCCACAATGTCTCACCGCATACGATTATCGACACGCTAACTATGTTTCTCGAAAACGTTGTCGATTATGCGCATCGAGAGACCATTTCACCCCTATGGACTCAGACGTACCCTGCTCCTATTTCCACGAACAACCGATGATGGAGATATATTGTGCGTATTGCAGACTTAATAGCTCTCATATTTTTGCAGTCTGCCCCCAATTTATGACTCAATGCCACCACTGTCAACTTAAAGGACATGCCAGTTATAATTGCCCCTTTAATCACGATTTAGAGAGCGTAGATGAAATGATTACCCTGCGCTACATCCGAGCTTGGGAAGCGATTGCGGATTTACATTGTGAGTCCCGTCATCGATACTACCCTGGACGCTCTTACGAGGGAGTTTACGCGTTCCATCCTTATTTATTCGCGTCTGTGGAACAAAAAACACGCACACCGAGTTACGAACTAATGAAGCGTGTTGGTGAGTGTATTTCCACCAAATTCGTTCGAAAATACCTTAGGAACGTCAATCCTAACGATATTACTTCATACCATTTGATCAATTATATCCGTCAAGACCCTGAGTATGGCGATTTATTTATCAACTCGCACCCTGAGTTACAGGAAGTATCTCGACGGCCCTACGAATATCGAGCCCGAGAACGCGAGCTGGAAAGAACTATTAAACCAAGGAAGTTTCTCACCACTCACGGTCCGCCTACCGCCGTTGTCCAGACGACCCGTCAAGGACCAGTAGGAGCTGCTGTCCTAAGATGCGCCCTAAAGACCGTTAGACCTCGCTCCACTGAAGTTGATATCGATCAACCAGGTACCTCGACCGGCGGATACACCGATCGCAATCCGAAACCTTCTGATGCAATTGTATTGCACCCTTCACCCAGGAGTTACAGCCCTCCTAGCAAAGTGGCTCGCCCTAAAGAGAAAAGGACTCTTGCTAGCCTCAAAAAATTGCGTAAACGCCGTCCACGTAAGAAAGACTAACTGTTTAGAGTATTTTTATATTTTAGAAACTGTGATTTGTTATATTTTATAGACTTAGATCCCATTTTCTGGGAGCGGTGTAAAAGCTTTTGCGTAATTAACCGGTTATTTTCCCGTAAAGTACTCTGTAGTTGGTTTACCAGGCATAAAAGGGCCGTGTCCTTACTGTATTGGTGTTTTAGAGGACATAAAAGTCATTTCTTCTGTATGTGTACTTTAGAGGACATTAATCCGCAATTTCGTGACGCAATAAGCTGGATACTCTTGAAAACAGTGTCGCTACCATGACGACGGCTAACAGCTGATATTGCCACGTCGAACATTTCTTTGTTCTTTGTTCTCTCTTTGTACGGTCGACCAATCAGAGCGTTTTTTGTCTCTGTGTTGGAGGTTGGATACAGAAACTCAGGAATTCAGTGTTATGTTTTTGCCCAGAGCCTAAGAACACCGGCTTTTGGCACCTCCGTGTTTCAGTCTTTAGCTTAACATTAGTAGGCTTAATTATAGAACGTATATCTGTTATCGAGTTAACATATCAAACCAATCCATACTATATTATACAAATCTTACTAATATTACTGCTTTTACTGTCGGTTATTCATTATATTTGTTGATGAAATATTATATCGGAATACTGATCAATAGTCAGACACCCCAATCTTCTTGATATACTAAAGGTTAGAGAGACCGGTTACATATAAATGATTGCGACCTATGTCAAGTGGTTTGAAGTGAATCTAATGCTATTTCATAGGCCCTACATAAATTGTATGTTGCTCTCTTTATACGTGACTAAATTTAGTGAAGGTCGGCAGATTAGTGTGCAGTATTGTGCAGCATTGTGTATGATTGTAACTGATAACAAAGCATCTCCTAAAGAATGCGCCATATACGTTAATCTATAGCCATTTCGTTGTGTCTAGTTTAAGTCATAACTCTGTTTACATATTTAGAGCGCCACGTCCTAAAGGAACTGTTAATATTTCCCGAAAGTGAATAATATTTGTCAGAGATTATATATTACGATCAGTCGAATAATACAGTAGGCTTACACCATCAATCATTAAGCTTCCGAATTCAGTCTCCCGGGTATATCCAGCGGGTGAATGATTGCGCATAGACTGGCTTCGGCTAATGTAGTGTATCAAATATTCGTCATAAGCTAAAGACTATCTATCATCTAAAAGACATCCTAATTTGGCAGGTTAAACTGTCAAAGGTCTTAAAAGCGCAAACAATAGTTGACATTAATTTCACATGCTAAATAGGAACATAATATCGGTACCATAATATCTGATTAGATTTCATGCAATCGTGCTACTTACAGTTTATTTATCGTTGACAGGGGTAAATTATAAATATGAAAGAATGTACAGTACGTAGATATTATAGTACAGTACAGCAGTACAAAAAGGACAAGAACAATACAACAAGTACGGTAGATACAAGGACAGAACGTAATGTAATAATAAATTGCAGCTATATAATTAATTTGTACTATAGTTATTACGGATGCAATATAAATTTATCATAATGTATCAATACTATATGGTATTCCAAATTCACGTTATAGATTATGGATAAATAGTTTTATAGCTTTCTTAAATTTATACAGATTTATTGATTGTCGGACAGTAGTGGTTGGTAGAGCGTTTCAGACCTCTGGTGCCATCACTCGTATAGATTGTTTAGCAACCAGTAATCGTGTTCGGGGTACTGTGCAGTCATTGTTGGTGGCCGTGTGCGTTCGGTGTTGGTGGATTGTAGATGTGAATGTAAGAAGTGATGTGAACTCGTCTAGAGGTAGAATCTTTTTTATGTGAGTGTAGCGAGTATTGTTACCTGTTTGATGTATATGGAACGTATAGTTAAGGGGTGGAAATTGGGGTTTCCCTTACTGATTACAATACATTCTGCTTTCTGTTGTAATTTATGTAATGTCTTCAATGTTGTATCGGGTGAGTCAGTAGGTGACCGAGGTTTTCGTCTGCGTCTTGGGTGTGAGTGTCCGCGTCCGTGGTGTGAGTGCCCGTGGTGTGAGTGTCCGGGGTGTGAGTGTCCGGGTCGGGGTGTGAGTTTCCGTGCTGTGAGGCTGGGTTGGGAGGAGACTGCATTGGCATTGTACTGAATGATTTGGCTGCCCATACGCAGAGGCGTAGTGAGCCATTCTGGCGCCCAGGGGAATGAAGCTGAGATAGCCCCACCCCCCCCCCCCCCCCTCAATAATTTTAACTTTTCATTTATGGCGGTTTTTTTAAATATTATATAACAGAATAAAATATTAAAAACAAACATCCAAAAAACAGTTTACTAAAAGTATATAACTACTGTATATCAAATCTATTATGCACAAGTTTGATATAGTGAAATTATAATACTGTATAGGCTTATTGAATGGCAGCGAAGCGAGCAGAGAAAATTTTTACATTTTTCGCTTATGACACATGTCCTGTGTATACTGTATCACAATCCCTGACTTTTTGGCTCATTCCATGAAAAGGTCAACCTCCCCACTAATTTCTAAAAATGAGATGTAGCTTTGAATTTATACTTATTTTAGGTCAAAATTTATCGTACTCCATGAATTCAGTGCTAAAAATTGTATCAACACAGGTGGTTTATCAAAAATAGTCGAATTACAAATTATGGACCTGCCCTGCACAAAATGTGAATAAAAGTGTGCAAAAGTTTGGTTTCCTGTAGGCACTTCCTATGACCAATAAATTAACATTTCTGAGCATGAACCAAATCAAAAATAAACCCATTTTCGAATTTTTTTGGTTTCATTTAATTTCACCAGTGTTTCATTCCTCTGTAATGAAATCAATAAAGTTAATCTTGTGATGTCCCATACTTTACCTAAAATAGTGAAATTTTTAGTTTATTCACAGAGATGTAACTCAGCCTAATCACCCAGTGGAATGCAAAGCACATTTGTGTTGCGTCATTGTATAAAACAATTAGTTTCATCTTCACTCCCTCAGAAATATCATGGCGGCCAATTGAAAATTGTCCCATACTTTACCATTATAATGGCGATTACATTTTAGTGCACTGTATTAATGTAATATATTAAACCTGGAGGACAGGAGTGTTATAATGCTTTAGGGTGATAGTAGGGGGAAGCATAGAAGTATGTATTTGAACTAAGAATCATTCCTCAGTTAACTAATCTTTGAGTTTATGCATGTAAAGTCGCGTACTTTACAACAAATTTCAAAAAATTTAGTTTTTTAGCAGATAAGAAGATCGGTAAGTACAGTAATTGATACATTTTCAGAAAAATGGAAAGAATTTCGAAACTTTTTACAGACTACATGTGTACCAAGTTTGGTTATATTTCATCAATGATTGGCGGACTTATTTTGGTTTTATCAAAATTTTGAAACTATCGGTACCAACAGACAGACTGTCTGATATGTGACCTTTGATTCCTTAAATTTCAGATTCTTTCCAAACTTTTGACAGACTTCATACGTACCAGGTTTGGTTTAATTTCATCTAAAAATGACCGAGTTATACAGTATTAGCGATCAAAAATTTGACAGATGACATACAACTCCTCAAGGGCACATATGCTAAGACTTCGGGTCAATTTGTGGGCCGCCCCACATTTTGTATCCATATCTTGGTTGGAAATACTTAGTTGCACTTTATTATCACTAATTATCCAGAAATTACTGTTAGGTTAAGTGTAAGAGACCATTTTGACCATAAAATTCGTACAGGTCCCGTACTTTACTTAGCAATGTCCCATACTTTACCACACAAACCACACTGTAAAAAATTAGCAATGCAGCAATTCGTCTTATATTTATATTTTTATTTAAGCTTAATAATACAGCTTTATCCTAAACATCAACTCAACACTGTACCTGCGCACAATTCGCTAAATTTTAGAATTGAAATCATAAAATAAAAAAAACCATTTCGTACGAATCCGTACTTTACCTTAATTGGACAAGCTGGTGTTTTCTCAAAAGTGACTAAGTCCCGCCATTATCTTAGCGAAATCAAAGCTGATATTCGAAAGTTCAATCCAAGCACAATTTTGTGTACATATGTGCTGTGGATAACATTGTACAGGCAATCAAAGTTCAAAATTGTGTACGAATGTCCCGTACTTTACTTTGGAATGAGCCTTTTACTGATTTGTCCGATTTTTACAAGAATACCCTGACATTTGCATGGCATTTCAGCGCCCACGGGTGAGTGTGCCCGGGGGAACATCCCCCCCCCCCCCCCCCCCCCCCACGCGCTACGCCTCTGCCCGTACGGCATTACAATAACAATACTGTAAGTAAGGGTCAACTAGTGTATTATATAGTATAATAATTAGTATTCGGTGCGGGGCTTTACAAAGTTGTTTATTTTGTAGAATATACCGATGTTGCGGCTCTATATGGGACACAAAACACCCTATATGGGACATAAACAACCTATTTGGGACAAATTTAAATTAAAGCTATGATAATGAATTCTATATTCTTTTGAGTATTCCATTACATTTAGAAACTAATTGAAATCATTATAAGCAATTCACAATCTATACGGGACACAAACACCCTATTTAGAACAAAAACAACCTATTTGGGACAAATTTAAATTAATGCTATGGTAGTGAATTCTATATTATTTTGAGCATTCCATTACATTTAGAAACTATTTAAAATCATTTTGAGAAAGTCACACGCTATTTGGGACACAAACACCCTATATGGGACACAAACACCCTATATGGGACATAAACAACCTATTTGTGACAAATTTAAATTAAAGCTCTGATAGTGAATTCTATATTCTTTTGAGTATTCAATTACATTTAGAAACTATTTGAAATCATTATAAGCAATTCACACCCTATTCAGGACAAAAACACCCTATATGGGACACAAACACCCTATATTATGGACATAAACAACCTATTTGGGACAAATTGGAATTAAAGATATGGTTATGAAATCGATATTCTTTTCAGTATTCCTTTACAGTTATAAAAAATTTGAAATAATTTTTTTAAAGCCACAGGCTATTTTGGACACTATCAACCTATATGGGACACAAACACCCTATATGGGACTCTAACAACCTATCTGAGGCAAATTTAAGACTTATTAAGGACAATTTGGGATGAAGTTGAGTCTGGGGGAGGAGGGTGCGATATCACTAATTTGATTGCCATTTAATTATTATTATACGAATGTATATAGATTTATTATATATAAATCAATAAATTGCACCACATGAATAAATTGCACAACATGAATAAATTGCACAACATGAATAAATTGCACAACATGAAATGAAATAATGTGACTATGATGACACTATAGCCTATAATGCATCACAGTCTTACAGGCCATTTGCAAGGCACCCCACAGTATATCTTTAACCATAACTAGGGAACATGTATTCCAAATGCCCTTATTTAGAATGGGAATTTCCACTGTCCCAAATACGTTGCTCTGTCCAGTATAGGTTGTTATAATGAGCCCTGGATTCGTAGTTGACACTTGGATTATATATCAGTGGAATTGTCCATTAACCTTTACATTATATAGCCAATAAGGGAGATGCTTAACTTTAGGAATGTTGGTATTGGTCCGATGACGAGGAGTTGGCTCATATTATGATTTGATTGGATGCCCCTATATTGGACAGGTTGGAAATCATTACACAACGTATTTGGGACAGGTAGGAACACTAGAAAGCCTCATAGAAGTGAAGGGAAACACCCTATTCTGGACAATGATGTAGACACTACTCTTTATTTAGGTAAAAATATAATCATGAAAATTTAAATGTAAACAATAACGGCACAATTAAGTTAGTAGTAGTAGTAGAACACACCGTGTAAGGTGTGAGAAGTAAAACATACCATAATGGATAATGCACAATAAAATACATACTGTATTACATAGACATATATTATGTTATAAATCTCATTTTTTCTTTTATCTAGCGATTAAACCCAGATTTTCTGATATAAATCACAGAATCAAGAATCGCGCACTTCTTATGTTTGAAATCTTTATCTATGTTCCGGATTCCTAGAATACTGCTCAGGTAGCAATAATTGAAATCCTCTGAGAAGTTGAGTTCTTCTCTATAGGAATCATCTTAAAACAATGTTTTATAGCTTAAAGTTTTACAGCTACTTATTGACAGCTCTTAGTAAGAGCTGCAACTATATTTAGTAAGAGCTATCTGTTACTAAAAACAACTGATTTTAGTAAGAGCATTGACTTAACTTAGTTTCAACTAGCCCTTAAAAAATATCAGTATTCATAAACTGTTACTAAACTTAGTTCTAGCCTATTAGTAGCAGTGCTGGTACTTTAACTTATGTTTATCAAAAAGCTTTCAGTTTCAACTTAAGGTCGGTAGCTATGCCCTGCATGTCTCTATGTTTACTGTTTTACTTGTACTGGTAGTCTACATTAAAACCCATTAATTTTATTGGTCACTAAAACAATTCCTGTTTTCCAGTAAATTTTTTTCGTTATCAAATACCGGTATATACTGTATTTCCTCCACTCAATTTAATTATCACTAAAATATATTTTCATCAAAAATAAATCTGTTACGGCCTGTTGTAATAAAATCCCTTCATTTTTAGTGGCACTGTAACATGCCCTTTCCCACATTTTAGCAATAATTTATAATTAATAGATTTAATGTTAATTAATAGATTTTAGTGGAAACTGAATATTTTAGTGATTTCCTGTTAAAATTATAGTGAACAATTATTATTTTTAGTCAGTTAGTAAGGCGATAAATCAATTGGCTACCATTATCGAATACCATTATTTACATTCGGTAATAGATATGAAATTAATGAAGTGGGAACGCTACCGCTTTTTCATCTTGCGAAAGTTAGCGAAAGGTAGAATTCTTTAGCGAAACACATTTTTCAACGGACGCGGACCATTCGGCAGCAATCTCACCATTCAAGAATGTGAGCTGAAATTTGGAAATTTAAGTCGGATATATGTTTAAAAAACAAAAAGCTTTATGTCGTTACATTTGACATTTTCTCTGCAACAACACATTTGCAATGAACACAGAATGCTAGAAAAACAAGATAGAGAATAATGTGGACAGAGTCGTCAGTAACATAATAACCATACTGTATGTATGAAGGCCAATATGCAATAAGTAAGCGGTCTTACCAACTTAGTCACATCTTCATGTGACTAGAAATTTAAGTTACAGCTAATACTAACTAACTTAAGTAAGACTAAATTCTATGAATACGAGTTTAGCAACAACTAGTACTAAATACGTTAGTAATAAGTAGCACAAACTTCTCTGAATACCGAATTAGTACAAGCACTTACTAACTTGATGTGACTAGGACTAAGTTCCTAGTTAGTCACATTTATGAATACCGCCCCAGGCCCCAATTTCATAATCCAGGAATAGGATTTCACGGACCGGGACAATACCCGCCAAGTGAGAGACAAGAATGTAGCTGTAGTAATACACAATTTTATTATTGTCTACATAATAACACTTTGTAGCAGCTGCTGGCTCAGACTCAGAGGTAACAACTTTTGTATAGCCTGGGTCTGACTGTCTCTTTGTGATTAGTGTATTGAAGACATGAGGTCTATGAAGGAGAGATATTGTTTACTTTGGCTTTGATTTATGATTTTTGCCAGTAGTGGCGTCCTTCCCGTTCAATGAATTATTGTGCAGCTCATTTTGTTTAAGGTTGCTGTAAAAAGGACAGAGGTTTATTGATTCAATCCATCAATTAATTTATGACGTGTTTTACTTATATTAGGCCTACCTACAGTATTACTGTATTATGTCTGTATGTGGAGGCCTCCAAACACGTTCTGACGTTAATCCCTCGTCACCGGCTGACTGCTGGACTGGGTAGCCTATGGTAGCAGCCTAGCAGGCAGACAGTGACAGTCAGTAGGACTATCCTGCTATCGGTAACAATCAGACAATGGGTTGTCTAAAAGACGTGGAAGAAATCCTTAGAAAACGACCCGATGGATTGAGTAAAAAAGAATTATGTCATATCTACTCAACAACGACCGGAAGTCAGCTGGTCGCCAAAGAATATGGATTCACCCTACTCGGAGATCTGCTGTTCGATATGTTCGGGGACGAACTGTGGACCCGTGAGACTCGCAGCGGAGAAATCCTCTTCTTCCTCCGAACCGAATTAGATGTCCCAGATGGAAGGGCATCTATTGGTGAACCCCACGATGTTTCTCCGCACGCAAGAAGGGCCCCGAACGTTCCGGACAAACCGGACAAGGTTCCCCGGTACGCCGGAAAGTCCCCGCAGGTTATCGATAAACCGAATGAAGTCCCTCCGCACGTAGTTAATCAAATCGTCGAGATGCTCCGTGCCTACCCGAGCGGAATGTTTGATGGCGACTTCCAGGAAGCTTACATCCAACGATTCCACAACCCCTTCGACTACACCCGACTTGGCTACACAAGTCTCCAGCAGTTCTTTAACGCATTTGGCGAGGTGCTCGTTGTCAAATCGGTTTCGGACGGGTTCCACATCTCACTAAATGTCCCGGCCTCCGGTCCCGAACCGGAATCCGTCGACCTGCCGTCTCTCCAACCCCCGTATCGTACTCGCGACGAGTTCCGTGAGAGCATCACAGCCCTCCTTCTCGAACACCCCAATGGGCTCATCTCCTCCGAACTTAAACATGAGTTCGAGAAGATGTTCAACCGCGCCTTTAACCCCGCTTACTTCGGTTTTCGCGACGCCACCGATCTGGTTCGCAGCTTTAGCTCTGTGATTCATAGCGAACCGCAGGGAGACCATTGGTTGATGAAGTCTACAATCTGTAGACTCACAGAGGCTACACCGTCTAACAACCTGGTGGACTACCATCTTACCGGGATGATACAACGAATTATTAAGGTACCGGTACCGGTATCCCTTTTGTTTAATTTATTTTTATTATGAATTTCTCTTTCGCTAATCATAATTTAGTAACGTTATTCAAATAAGCAACCAACAAAGGAATACATTTGACCTTTAGTCGGCTTATTAAGGTGACATTGTGATTCACACATTCAGATAATCAAAACATTTTACATAATCTAGTAGCAATTACAAGATAGAGAAACAAAATCGAACACTAAAGAGTAATAGATCACAAATTCTGCTTTAGCAGTTTATTTCGCCATAATAAACAGGACCTTGGGGTCGATGATAATCATTCCTGTCCGACTGACTGACTGGTACCGGACTCTAACTATCAGACTATTCAATTGTTTGTTGGACCTTTTAACTCCCATCGATCACTGGCAACCAAACTTTCAAGTATTGTCATCCACAATGTAACTAGGTCTATTAAATTCTACACTAAACATAATAGCCCTATTGCTGTGACCCACCCACAGTAGGTAACCTACCATCGTAACCTTTTAATTTCATTCAATTACCGGTACCATTCATTCATTAAATAATGTATGTACAGTGTATGTACATTGCATGGTAACTATGTGAAAGGAACCTCAACAGCTCACCTTTCTGAATTTTTGTATGTGTGAGCTAAGTCTGTGTATTGTGTTGTGTAATGTGCATCGTACTTCATTTTACCGCCTTCAACCAGCTCGCTGGTTAAAGGTAATATTATTATCATTTCCAATGCCTCTGAAGAACGTTTTTTCATTGAACCTTGCATGGGAGTATATTTTAGTCCCCAGAAAAGGTTTAGACGCGCCATTTTGCTTTCCTATATTTTTGTAACAAATTCTCTATTAGAGTTGGCCGAGTTTTATTTACACTACAGTCGCCACTGCAATATATATATGATATATTTCAGTGTAGAATTCGTTCGCTTTTTTGAAGATCCCAAATGATACCATTTGATCATGACAACAATATTCTCTTATCATCATGATTCATCACCCATAATAACCCATGCAGCTGCAACGCAATGTCAAGCGAACTATTAATTAATAGTACCGGTATACCTCCTATGAATACAAGTGTATACATTTTTATTATCCTTTCG